>JANZXP010088503.1:0-23946 GCA_027576715.1 Erythroxylum flavicans
TATATTGTTCTTAATTTTATATTTTAAATAATGATTGTCTTTTTTCATATAAATTGTGGTTATTATTTATATGTGAAATATTTGAAAATTATTGTTATTCCATATTAATTGTGACTGTTATTTATTATTTTGATTTTTAGAGACTAGGTTAAAATATACAATACAAATGTTCAATATGACAACGGACTATTTTGCAAATTTTAAAAAAATTCAGGGACTATTTTATAAATTTAAAAAATTACCTGAAACGATACCCAGTATTAACCGATACCGGTACAGTACCGTACTAGAACTCAATCTGGTACCAAATCCGATACGATATTCGTAACATTGGTATTCCCTGTCCAATTCTTTTACTCGATTTGCATTCAAATCATATGTGTCACATAATTCAAAAACTTTCCTATTTTTCTTTTACACTTTTAATTTTTAAATTCATTAAAAATTATTTGATTGAATACTTTATTAAATTTTATTTGTTTTTATAATCTATAAAAGTCATAAAATGAAAATTTATTTTTTAATAAATTTCTATTATTACTATTTCATTATTGGTTAGACAAATACTATTTAATTTATGATAAATAATAATAATATTTATAATATCTAATAAATCAAAGATAAATATGTTGTTTTATTTTATTTTAAATTTTTTAACATTTAAAAATTTTAAAAAATAATCAAAATTGATAATTATTTTAATAATAAGCATTAAATAATTTAATGAAAATGTCGAAAAATATAAAATTGTTTTATTGTTTTTTTAAATTTATGATACAGGATAATAACCTTCTATACAATTTTAAAAAATTTCATATGTTTGAAAAGTTTTGTACAAATGCCTTATATTCTATGAAAATTTGGAATCAGTTCTCGTTACTTAATATTTTCGGGCACGTAATACTTCAATAGACAATTACATCGCACAAGGATAATTTGGAATTAAAAAATTATAAGAGTGATATATATATAAAAAAATGATTTGACACAAACCTATAATCAAATTTTTAATATGAAACGTAGGTTAATTCATTTTATCAATTATTTCTAATAAATTATTTTACAATAATTATTAATATATTTAATTTAACATGATAGTAAATTAATTTATCATTTTTATTTATAATTTTATAAAAGTAATGATAATTTCATTGACTTTTAATTTTAATAAAAATAAAATTTTAAAGCTTATATCTTATATTTAGCTTAAATATTTAACTTAAATATTTTCCTATTTTGTAACGAGTTGTTTAATTAATTAATTTACTTGTTTCTTTCTTTTTCTTTGTTTATGTATTATTTACTTATTTTATTTTTATTTTTATTTTTAAATTTGATTTATATCTGTAGTAATATTGATTTTATTGCTTATATATATTATTTTTATTTATAAATATTTATTTATTATTAATAATTTTTAATTAATTATTTTAGTATGTATATATAATTTTACGCGAGATTATTAATAACATGTTTTTTATTTAGGGGTAAGAGTATATGTTTCTGAATTTTTCTAAGCACGAACTAAAGTTTAGCTAAATTATTATTGTTATTGTTGTTGTTTCAACGGCATACTTTGAATTAAAACGAGCGACGTTGGCCAGTGACTTCCCTTCCCTCTCTTACAGAGGGAACGGGGGAAGAAAGGACCACAGGATCTGTTGCCCTCTATGTATGTGCGAGAGTGGGGTTTTAACTTTTAAAGCCTCGAGAGAAGTCGCTGTGGACTGTCGAGCCTTCAACACTTGTCAGAACTGCAGTCCACCTTACCGGCGTCTTTCACGGACCTATGTATGAAAGAGAAACACAAAAACACAAAGCCTCCGTACAAATGGCTGTGAGACAAACACAGAAACAGTAATTAGTTTCTCTGACCATTTATAGCTTTAGATTTTTTTTCCTTCTTCTCGTTTTCTCTTCGTTTGTTCATCTTTCGTACTAAAGACACTGTTTCTCTCCCTCCCTCTCTCTTCCTCTTCTCTTCTTCCCGGGTTCTGTTCTCTCTTTCGAGCTTGTAGGTGCTGGTCCGTTCATGGAGACTAGTAAGGCTTCTACTCCATGGTATGAATGTGTTCTCCTTCATGCTTTCTCATTTGGGTATATCTTAGTTTCTTTCTTCAACACGAGAGGCTTCGCCTTTCATTTTCCATTTTTACCTTTTCATTTAGGTTTTGATGCAGTTCATTCATCTCTTTCATTGCATATTTTTCCTTTCGTTGTGTTTACATTTACGTGGCCATTTTGGTTAAATTTAAATTGTGCGTATAAATGTTGATTGATTGTTAGTTTCTCGCATTTGTTCTCTCTTCAGTAATTTTTTTTCCATTTGTGAGTACAATTTTAGTAGGATGTCCCCGATACAAATGGTAAAAATTCTTTCTTTTCCTTCTCCATGATATTTTTCTATCTTTTTCAGGCATTTTCTTGTGGAATTGTCTTCGTTTTCTTTTCTTTTCCTGGTCTTCTTCCATTGTCCAACCCCTTTGTTAGCAAAACTTTCAGATTTTGTACGTCATTTGATAAGAATAAAGTTGCCATCTTTTGACGTCTGATTTTTTGTCTGGTTTATTCTGATCAAGAATTTTGGTGCTGTTTGAAGACGGGAATTTTTGAGGCTTTGAGACCATTCCTTTTCTGACTCTAAACTTTTTTACTTCTCATCTTGAATTCAAATTTTGATTTAGTACTTAGCATTATCTAGATTCCTTTTCTGACTCTAAACTTTTTTACTTCTCATCTTGAATTCAAATTTTGATTTAGTACTTAGCATTTTCTTCTAGATATGGCAGTTCCTTTTGTTGATAGGGTAATTTGCCTATGTTATCTCTGATGGATAATAGTTTGAGTAGCTTAGAGGGTGCGATCGCTTATGCTGTTCCAAATTCCAAGAAAACTCAGTTGGAACCATTTTTGCATACGGGACAGTGAATTATCGAGAATTAGGAGCACTAGCTAGTGGTTTAGCCAGCAGACTAACGGCCTTATAGTGGGAATGCAAACCTTTGTTTGTCTCAGAATATATATGCCAAAATAATCTTGAATCAGACTTTGACTCACACACACTGATTTCTGATCATAAAATACGCATCAATATGCCACGCACTTCCATATTTTATGCAAGCTGTTCTCTTATCCAGGGATGATGACGGCTTACTGTCCGAGGGAAAACGAGAAGCGAAAGTTTCAATCGAGCAGAAGAAACAGTGTCCGAAGTTTTCTTCCTCTGCTTCTGCCTATGGTATTCATGTTGATGTTGATCTTTATATATGACATTAATGTGCTGTGTATGCATGCATGGACTTAGATTAATTTGCTGTAAAATGTTTTGTAGATCTGAGAAATTTGGATTTAGAGAAGGAGAAACAAGATGGATCATCTCCCAGGGGAGTTATAGAAGCCTGCCTAAAAAACCCGGGATCCAACTCAGTTTCACCTGAGAACAACATCAAAGAATCAGTTCATCATTCAAATTCAAGAATACATTCTAACTGGACTAAATTCTTTAAATTATGGAAAAGGAAATCAATAAAACGATTAGCCTCCTTTGCTCCTCTCCCTTTGCCAAGCATTTCAAAGCGAAAAAGCAGTAGCACAAGGGAAAATCCAGTTCTGAGAGAATTTTACCAATTCAAGTCTTCATTGGAAAGTTTCTCCTTTGCTGAGCTCGAAGTTGCAACCAACAAATTCAGCCATGGTGTGTCAATTGTCTAAAAACTCATCTCTACTATTCTAGAATTTGTGTATTTGTACTCTGATGCTGCAGTCACTCCTCTTGTGGATGATTGATTATTGATTAATATGGTGCTTCGTTCATTGATTGACTTACTTGCAGAAAATATAATTGGAAAGGGTGGTTGTGCTGAGGTTTACAAAGGTCACTTGGGAGGTGGAAAGCTGGTAGCAATTAAGCGATTGACAAAAGGTGCTGCAGATGAAATGACAACAGGCTTTCTATCTGAGTTGGGCATCATGGCTCATGTTGATCATCCTAATACAGCTAAGCTGCTTGGTTTCTGCGTTGATGGAGGGATGTACCTTGTTTTTGAGTTGTCTCCACTTGGGAATCTAAGAACTGTTCTTAATGGTTTGTTCCTGGTTTGTCTTGTTTTCAACTTGAAATATGAATATTATTTAATTTGGCAGTGACTTGGTTTTGTTGTGAATAACATTGTTAGGTTCTGAAAGCCAACTTGGTTGGAGTAAGAGGTATAAAATTGCACTGGGGATAGCCGATGGACTTCTATATCTTCATGAGCATTGTCCAAAGCGAATCATTCATAGAGATATGAAGGCTGATAATATTCTATTAACAGAGGATTTTGAGCCTCAGGTATCTCTCAACTTGTACTCGGGAATATTAAACATTAAAAGCAAAAACAATAGTGGAAAACTTTTCTTCTGTAGTTTTTGCGCAAATTCTAAGTATGCAAGCTCTGATGTCCAGTCATTTCATTGTGAACTTGACATGTGAAACTTCTGTTTTCCATAATTATTAGGAAAATTTATAACCCCTCATATTTTGGTTAAACTAACATGCCATAAAGCAACCAGTGATCTGGCTGCTTGGCTCATGCAAGAAACAATATAACTATGATGTTTGACTTTCCTATTCCTTGAATATGCCACTTTATGAACTTTGTTTGAGTATAGTTTCAAATTACTAGAAGCATACATCAATTTCTCTAATAGAGCAATGTAAGGTTTCATAAATGTTCCAAGCATACAGTATGCAGTGTGTAGATTCTGGAACCATCAGTCTACCAGCTTATGGAAAAACCTGGGCCTGATTATGTCATGGATAGGCAATTGATATTATGATGTGACCATTTTGTCATTTAGGCCTTGAAATTATGAAGTTTAAAGTCCATAAACAGTTGCATTGTATGGTAGCATATACATAAATTTCCTCCTCATGGAAGTAGTATTTAGAATATTTAAAAGTTAAATAACTGATTACATGTGTTTCATCAGGGAAGGAAAAAAGGTGAAAACATTGGTTGATGTGGAGTGTATTCTTGTAAGTCTTTGACGTGAAAGATTTGTCATGTTTATTACTTGACTATTGAAGGGCATAAAACAAAATTTTGGAGCTCAATAGTTTTTGGATTCAGCTTGGTAGCAGATCATAAACTTTATAAACAAGGCTAGTCTTTTTCCTTGTAACATAGGAGTTGCTAAGAGTGAAGTTCGAGAAAAATAGCCTACTGTATGGGAAATTACTTCAGGAAGTTATGAATGGTGATGGAACTATACGGATCTTAGTTGTGGGTTTAGTCATTGTGTGACACACTCTAGAGCCACACTATAAGCCTTGTGATAGGTACAGTTCCAAGGACAGAGCAGAAAACACTTGGCTTTGTGACACTTCACAACCTTTAGTTGTAACAAATGCTAGTTTCGTTCTTTTGGTTAAGATATTAATTATTAAAAACTCAACTTGTGCTCCTTACATTATCTTTCTCCTTCGATTTTTAAGTGAAATTCAAAATTATGCGTCAATTACCTGGTTTGAACATTGTATTGTATCACTTGTTGACCTGGTTTCCTTCATTACTGCCTGTTTGTATCGGTTTGTATGAAAGCAACTTGTTCGAATTGTTCACGTTTAAGAGTTTCAGTACTTGGACTTAAATGCTAGTAGCAATCCATTCCTCGTGCTATTGACCGTTAGATGGCTCATGTACGTTTAAAGAGTCTTTCCTGTCATTGATTCACTTGTAATTACATTCAGATTTGTGATTTTGGGCTTGCAAAATGGCTTCCTAGACAGTGGACTCACCACAATGTATCAAAATTTGAGGGTACATTTGGGTTTGTAGTCTTAAAACTTGTCAGCTTAAAGTTAAAATCTAACTCATGACTTTAACTTATAGATGGTTTTTACATTTGCAGCTATTTTGCACCCGAATACTTCATGCATGGAATAGTTGATGAGAAAACAGACGTATATTCATTTGGAGTTATACTTTTGGAACTCATAACTGGACATCCAGCTGTGGATCACTTGCATCAAAGTGTGGTGATATGGGTAACTTCACTTTTTTCACACATTCAATGTGTCATCATGAAGGATATGCAAATAGCTAGCCATGACCATGAATTTAATCTTTATTATCTTCTGTTTCTCATTTTCAGGCTAAGCCTTTGCTTGATGACAATAATATTAAAGAGCTCGTCGATCCTTCTCTTGGTGATAACTGTGATTCCGAAGAAATTGATCGAGTGGTTTTGACAGCATCATTGTGTGTTGAACAGTCACCCATCTTACGTCCTCGAATGAATCAGGTGAGCAGATGACATTACCTACAACTTTACCACTCACCAGTAAACAAATTCTACATTCAAGTCTATGGGAGTGGATTATGCAGTTCAACATATTAATCCTTTTGATCTCTTCTTTAAGCTGATGAGGAGATTATTCGCTGTTGTTCCTTAGATAATTTACCAGTGCACTTAGTGTAGTATATTCAGACATGGAAGAGATGCTAAGATGCAGACACAGAATGGGAAGTTTAAAAGATGGCATTTTGCAGGTGGTGGTGCTGCTAAGAGGTGATGAGTATGCTGCTGAGTGTGCAAAACAATGTCAAAGGCGGGCCTTTCAAAGAACTTACTCAGAAGAGCTCTTGGACGTGCAAGAGTACAACTCAACTAGGTACCTAAATGATATCAATCGACTGAAGGAGATTGCTTTGGAAACCTGAAAGTGGCTTAAAGAAAGTACAGTAGTTTCAATAGCTTCCTGTAGGCTTTTGCAGTTTAAAGAAATATAAACTTCAAATTCCATGTAAAAGTAAAACGGTGCCAAGTGAATCAGTTCTCTTGTGTGCCAAAAGCATCAAGTTTATGCTTCCAAGAGTGCCTAGGCAAGGAAGTAGTTGATTTATGTATGGTAAGTTTCAACTTTTGGTACAACTCAGTTTCTGGGTTAATTAATATGTTTTTTGAAAACAAAAATGGTCATATGGCTCGTCTGCAGTTACGGTATCTTATTTGAAGATATTCCCTTGTCCAACGTGACCAAGTGAATCCCATTGTTGAAGTCATGGGTCCCTTAGGTTTTAATTGTTCGTCGTTTCTAATAAATTGCAATTACTCTTGGTGTCGTTTTAGTTCCTCTTGAGATTAAATGACTATAAGTTATTAAATGGGGAAACGAAAAACGTCTTGATTGTTGCACAAATTAAATGGAACAGTGAAAAAATAGGACTACCGAATTCGTTTTTCCAGAGTTAAATATTTTATTATTTAGATAAGAAATGCTTCAACTTCAGTGGTTTATGCAATGAATCTCTTCAATTTAATTAATTAATATTTGCTCTCATAAACTCAAATTCAATTTAAAATAATACCCAAATGATATGCTTGAAGGGAACAAATTTAATTATTTGATGTATAAAGAACAAGTGATCTGAACCGTACTTGAACGGGGTGGTTTAAGTTCTTTCGAGATTCCCAAATTGTTAGCTTAATCAATTCATCTAGCATGTGAAAATATATAGCAATCCCATTCTACGAAAGGACAACTCAGTCGTGCAATTTTGAATTTCCATGTGATCGGCTTTAACTGATTTCAAACGCTTTGTTTTCCCTCATCTCATTCACTCATTTTCCTCTACACGAAAACACAATACAAAAGCAAAGAACCGTCTTTCTCTCTAGTGGTCAAAGCACCACCAAACACCAACCATCTTCCCTATTTCTCACCGGAAACTCGCCGATTATCTAAGCATAAACAACTTTATTCTTCATGATATCGTCGATCGCTGGTGGTCGACACTTGTAAAGTTTCCCTTGTGACTGCCGTCCTTGCTTATTTTGTAAATTCATTTGATTGATTATGAAGAGTAGCGGCAACAATAATAGTAACAACATAAACGGAAAGAGCAACGCTAATGGTCTTGTTCCAAATTCTTTGAAATTCATTTCCTCTTGTATTAAAACCGCCTCTTTCGGTGTACGCTCCGCCACATCTTCCGTTGCTGCCTCCATCTCCGGCGACAACTTCGACCACAAAGACCAGGTTAGAGCTCTGCTTAATTTTTTTTTCAGTTGAAGTTTTTATTTGGATATTTTAGAATTTTTGTGTTTCTCTTTTAATTTTTAATTCTGGTCAGTTGCTGAGCAAGTTAAAATTTAGGTGGCATCATTTCAAGTTGGGGCATTAAGGTACTTTTTATTGTCAATAATTTAGCTTCATTTTCTGAATTCTGGACTTCTTTTTGTTTTCTAGTTTGGGTTAGTTAATGACACGATTGAAACTGAAACGGAGAGTTTTTGAATTTAGATGCTTGATGTTGTTTATTTGATTGAAAGCGGAAAACGACTTAGGCAACTGGTTGGTTAGTATCTTGGCATTGTTAATTTGCTATATGTGCGGGATTATAATTCCATTCTTTGTTAAGCAAGAACATGATTTTTGGGTTTATTTTATTGCTCTTTTTCAAATTTGAGAGGTACCAGTAAGGTTGCACCACCATTTTAATTCTCACACTCATCCAAATTTTGTTTGTGCTAACTATTGGAGCATCCATCATGGAGCTGATGTGGAAGATCTACTTCCGATTAGCATTTGAAGGTGTCCGCCAATTGTTTTTATTCCTTAGAATTATTTATGATGAGTCTATTAGGATTCATTTTAGGAGGCATCTTTATTTTGCTGCTTTGGTTTCCATCGTGTAAGCTTAACATATGTTGTTTTGATGGAGCAGCTACTGTGGGCTTCCTTTGACAAACTAGAGCTTCTTCCTTCATCCTTCAGACATGTTCTCTTGCTTGGTTACATCAATGGCTTTCAAGTTATTGACGTCCAAGATGCCTCTAATGTTACTGAGCTTGTTTCACGGCGTGATGATCCGGTTACATTCTTACAGATGCAGCCTCTCCCTGCAAAGTGTGAGGGTTGTGAAGGGTTCAGAGCATCACATCCTATTCTTGTGGTTGTTGCTTGTGATGAACCGCAGAGGACAAGTCCAACACTTGGTGGGAAAGATGGTTTTCCTAGGGATGGCTATAATGAATCTCAAGCAGGAATTCTTGCGATAAGTCCGACTATTGTTAGATTTTACTCACTAAGATATCACAATTATGTTCATGTCCTTAGATTCCGTTCACCTGTGTACATGGTAAGATGCAGTCCACAAATAGTGGCCATCGGTCTTGTGACACAGGTAAAGCAGTCTCAGTTTTTATATCTGCAAAATCATCCATATATATAGAAGGTGTTATTTCAAAATTTATGCTGTCTAAACTTGTCTAGTGTCCTCTGATTTTGCCGGCAGATATATTGTTTTGATGCCTTGACCCTGGAGAATAAGTTAAGTGTTCTCACTTATCCTGTCCCTCAGTTGGGAAGTCAAGGAATGGTTGGGGTCAACTTGGGCTACGGTCCAATGGCTGTGGGCCCCAGATGGCTGGCTTATGCTTCAGACAATCTGATAGTTCCGAATACAGGACGCTTAAGTCCTCAAAATCTTACTCCTCTTGGTGTCAGTCCATCAACTCCACCAGGCAGTGGGAACCTGATGGCTCGATATGCCATGGAATCCAGTAAGCAGTTAGCTACTGGGTTAATCAACTTGGGAGACATGGGGTTCAAGACTTTGTCTAGATACTATCAAGATTTAATGCCTGATGGTTTTGGTTCTCCTACATCTTTGAGTTCAAGCTGGAAAGTTGGTCGGAGTGCAACACATTCAACTGAATCAGATACTGCTGGAATGGTTGGTTTGAAAAACATGCAAACTAGACTTTTAGTTGTAGCTTAAAGTTTGCATGGCAATAAAATGGAATTTAATCACTCATGCTGGCTTATTTTACACATTTTTATCCGTTCTCATTTGAACACAACAGTGGGGGAGCAAGTCAAAATATAAAAACTCACATTGTGTTTTGGGGATAATCAGGCTATTCTTCATTAAATCTTTTAGTTAAACTTGTTTCCTGAGCAATTTTTTTCAGATTCTTGTGGCTTTAGTCTGGCTACAATATATATCATCTAATTCCCTTTAGTCATGGTTAAGTTCAGGAATATTTTGCATCTTACCTGCTGCAGGTTGTTGTGAAAGATTTTGTTTCCAGAGCTGTTGTATCACAATTTAGAGCGCATAGTAGTCCAATTTCTGCTCTATGTTTTGATCCAAGTGGTACTCTTCTGGTTACCGCTTCAATTCATGGCCACAGTATAAATATTTTTCGGATTATGTTGTCAAAATGCCCAAGTGGATCGGGAAATGAGAGTTATGATTGGAATGCCTCTCATGTGCACCTTTACAAGCTCCATCGTGGAATTACATCAGCTGTATGTATTTCCCCTGTTTTTAGGGTTAATTTTTTTCTCATGTTTATGAAGATAGTTTATTATCTGTGTTTGTTGCAGGTAATACAAGACATTTGCTTTAGTCATTATAGTCAGTGGATTGCCATTGTTTCATCCAGGGGTACTTGTCATATTTTTGCCCTATCCCCCTTTGGAGGTGGGAACATTCTTCAAATACAGAATTCCCATGCAGATGGGCCAATCTTTGCACCAGTTTTATCTTTACCATGGTGGTCTACTCCATCATTCCTGGCAAACCAACAATCTCTTTCTTCGTCACCTCCTTCACTTGTCACCCTCTCTGTGGTGAGCAGAATAAAAAATAATAACTCCAGGTGGCTCAACACTGTTAGCAATGCTGCATCGTCTGCAGCAGGAAAACTTTCAGTTCCATCTGGGGCTATAGCTGCTATTTTCCATAGTTGTGTACCTCATGATTTGAATCCTACTAATTCGAAAAGAATTAATTCTTTGGAGCACCTCTTGGTTTACTCTCCTTCTGGTCATGTTGTTCAATACAAATTGATGTCATCGTTGGGGGTTGAGTCTAGTGAAGGTGCTTCGGCAACTGGGCCAGGCTCATCTATTCACGGACAAGATGAGGAGTTACGAGTGAATGTTGAATATGTTCAATGGTGGGATGTCTGCCGAAGGGAGCATTGGCCAGAAAGGGAAGAATGCATTTCTGGGGTTACTCTGGGTAGACAGGAAAGTTTTGACACAGCAATGTACACATCTGACTGTGAAGATAATGATATTCAACAAGTGAAGTTGTTAAAGTCTAGTGAACCATCTCACTTTTATCTCTCCAATGCAGAAGTGCAGATGAGTTCCTGGAGGATGCCAATTTGGCAGAAACAAAAGGTATGTTTGATGATACAGTTGCATGATACTTCTCTTCATCTTGTGTCAATCTTGCTTACTTATGTTGGTAACTTTCTATATAGATGTACTTTTATGAGATGAGTCCTTCTGGGGCTAGTGATCGGACTGTTACTGAAGATCTTTCTGGTGGAGAGATTGAAATAGAGAAAGTTCATGTTCAAGAGACTGAAATTAGGAGGAAGGATGTATTACCAGTTTTTGACCGTTCTCATAGGGCTCCTTCCAATTGGATTGATAGGTACTTTCACATTATATGATCTTACTGGCCATGTAAGCAATTGTTTGAAAGTAGATATCTTCAAACATCACTTTCTTGTTAATCCTGCAGAAGGTCTAAAAGATATTGGGATATTTCTGGAAATGAGTAGCATAGTATAGAACATTTTTAGAATTTGTTTATTTGGTATTTGATTTTGTGTTCCTGGTTATTAAACAAATCGCTTGCTCAAATGGATATGACTGAATATCCTGCAGATCTCATGAAACATGAACTTATTTTTTTTTATACAGGAGCATTGCTGGGGAGAGAAATTCAAGGTCATCTTCTGGGTCTCTTGGAGTTAAGAAGTCAGAAAGTGCAGCTATTTCTGACTCCAAACTGATCTCTCAGCGTTCTATCGCAAGCACAGGTAGTGATATCAACTTTGGTACTATGATCCATTTTTCAAATTTACTCAAGTCATATTACTCGTGGCTTTTTTACAGGATTGCAACTAGAGTTCTGTCAACCCTTTGTCCAATCTAGTAATCATAATTTTGGGGAAGGAGCAAGTTCCATCTTGACATTGCCCATCCTGAATCAGAGCTCTGCAAACAAACATGTTGGTCCTATTTCTTTTAAACAATCTCACATGGATGTTTCTCCTGTTGAGGATAGCAACTTCTTGAACAGTAACACAAGATCTTTAACCAATGATGCACATTTTGCCGGAAGAACAAGTGAAGAAGTTCTCTTGTTAGACAGTGGGGTGACTAGTGAAGCATCAAATGCAAGTTCCAATAGCTCCAATATGAGTATGAACATTATAGATGAGGGACCAGTAAACGAGTCAACTGATTTTGAACAGTATTTCCAAAAGAGTTGTAAACCGTTTGCCTTGAGCAAAAGTCATGAATCAATAGAAGGTAACCCTTGTGATGTTGATAAATCAGAGGAAGACGGTGACAATGATGACATGCTTGGAGGTGTTTTTGTTTTCTCTGAGGAAGGTACACTTTGAAAGTATTACGAAAGCGCTTCTTTTTTTTTTTTTTTTGTAGGAAAAGTTGATGGACTGTAATTTAACTATTTCAGGAACTCCATTCTTCCTATGAGAACATAGTAGGTTTAGCTGCTCTTCATTCTTTTCCAATAATAAGAAGACTTGTAGGGAAAGGGTCTAACAGAAGTTAAGTTGAAGCATGTGGAGTACATTAGAGCAGTTTTTGGTTTGAGTTTTGATGCACCAACTTTAGAAAGGTTTACATGGAAGATCTGTCAACTTTGCATGACTTCCAAAACTTAAGTTCAAAGTTACTATTTTATTGGTAGTTATCTATGTGATTTATATATATGACTCTGGCATGTCTGACATGTTATTCTCATGCCATTTTTTTATCATTCATTTCATTGCATGCAATGTTTATCTAAATTATTTAGTGAATTATGCACCAAATTACAGAACTTGGTAATCTCACTAATATTTATCAGCAAGCAAGCATATTGATTTGTTTTTGTCTTGATGCGACTATTGTATGACTTATCTTTCTTGTTTTGACTTAAAGGTTGATGTATTCCAATTTTCTTCCTGTGATATCCTTTTTTACTTCCCCTATACTGTTTATTGTGCAGACGACGTGGAAGCCTGCTTGAAGGAGGTTTAGATGCCTAATTGATAATGGTTGAGGTGATTGCCTTTCAAAAATGTGTTTGCTACTGACTGGTCAATATAGAACGTGACAAAATTATGGCAGATCATATCACTCCCAGTGAGATGCTTGGCATCTCTTCTAACATACCGTGTACATACTGTAAATTACATTGACAGTACAGGTAATTGTGTGGAAAGGTTCTTTCTATGCTGTGTAACATTATTTATTTTTTAAATAAAAATAACAAATAGAATAAAAAGAGAAAAAGAATGGAAGATCTTGTTATTCTTTTCAGAGCGTTCTTTTTGGAACCTTGGTTTATGCAAATGGAAGACCATGCATCAACTACTCTTGTTGAATGTTATACAAAAATATTTGGAACATTTTTTGCATTTCTGACAGAATGTTTAGACCCTTTGGCAGATTAAAGTCTTCTGGTTTCAAGATAGTCGTGCTCATTTCTTTTTTCTGAACAAGAAATTAAGGCAGTGTGCATTGGCTCTTAGAGCACTTGACAAGCATTTAATTTTGCTCCCTTTGGTCAACAGTTGTATGACACATCAAAATTGGCTATCTGTGGCAAAACAGCAAGGATCAAGCCATTTATCTTTTTATCTTTTGAGTACATGGGATCCAATTGCGGTAGTATATGTCTGAACTCTCAACTGAATCACAAGGTTTGGTTGTCTACTTGATATTTATTTTTTTCATAGGTTCCAAAAGTATACATCTCGATTAAACTACAAAATTTGGTGCTATTCTTATAAACTGTGATTACCCGGTAATTGTTGGCAGATCATTTGTCTTGAACTTGTATATTAAAGGGGGTCTCGTGTTTGACGCGGAGCATTATGTTATTATCTACGTAGAACTTTGTATATAAACAATGAAATGCTTATGTATGCCATAGATGGTTGCAAAAGGTGAATCTTTGTGAGGTCATGATGATTTGGGAAGAAAAGAAACGTAGCATAAACTAAAATCAATGGACAGCATGCTGTAGAATGTGTTTCTGCTAAATGAAGACAGCATATAGGCAAAATTTTGATTTATTGTGGTTACCGGTAAGAACCTTACTTCATGTCTACAAGTATATAGCAGTAGCAGTCACATTAATCGTTAGAAATCTGCTACAAATATTAGCTCCCACTTGTCCAAATGAGGATTAGAGGCACAGAAAAGAATAAAATTCTCTAGATTCTAGATTCCCATTTTGACATGGCTCTAATTTGATGTGGAATAACAGGATGTCAAATATTGTTTTGAACGTTCTACGAATATGCTTGTTTAGAACTGCGGACCCTGAGGTTAAAGGTAATCTTGTCTCTGTCAACCGAGATAAGGCCCTTTAGCATGTGCGTATATTTGAGATTATTTTGATTACCATTAGCAGTCCTTAGCCACTCAGTGAATACACTTGAATTCCGTTTTCTGTATTTTAATGCAAGAGTTAGGGTATTAGTAATGTAATAAGGAGTATTGAAAGGTGGGTATAATTTTAACCATGAATATATGTGAAAATGATCAAAAGAAGTTTTTAATACAAGTAACCATGACTGGGTACAAGCTGACAAATAAAGTTAACCCCAGGAAGTAATTGTTTCTTTTGCATTTCAATGTTCCTTGATTTTCCTTTTGAATGCTTACATAGATGTGTCACCTCTAAGCAACTTCTGACACTAGAACTTAGTTAAGCATATCATTGCAATCAGAATCGTTCACCAATAGCTCCACATATATTAAATTTATACGAGTTGACGCCTGTTAGCGAAAGATTTCCAACAAAGTCTACCATTCGACATCACCCCATGTCCGGAAGAGCACAGAATGCTAAATCTTTTCTGTTAAGTTAAAATAGAATGATAATTAAAAAAAATTAACAAGTTACAAACTCGGTAAGACAAAGGAGACAGCCTACCTTAGGCATCCTGGAGGCTAGACCCAAAAGCCAGAAATTACAGAATGCTCTAGAGTCCGAAACTCAAGCGTTAAATGTTCCAGTTGATTACTCTTCAGGTTCTCTTGACAACAACGATCTCTCTAATTAGTTCAAAGGAATATTTCAATTGTTTCTTGAATATTCTTGTATTTCTTTCTTTTCAAATTACATGTACGGAACAGCAAAAAATTAGTTTAAACAAAGAAAAAATAATTATGAAATAAATTGGCTATTATGCTCGAGAGAGCTCTTGACTGATTAAGGGCTATCCCCAATTGAGACATATGGAATTTATTTCGTTAACTTATTTAATAGTCACGAAACTATGTAAAAGGTCTAAGAGATGTCAATTATCATTAGAAGGAGGACTTCTTTTCATTGCTAATTGCCCTACTGATTTTTTCTGTGATGTTTAGTATTTGTTTTAAAGTCTATTAAATTCGACTAGGAATAACAATAGACCGGGCCGAATCTATTAAATTGATAAGAGATGACAATAGCTAAGGTCGAGTCAGTAGCAATGGCAATAGGATGAGCCTAGTCTATTAAATTTTACTAGAGATGGCAATAGACAGGTCGACCCGACCTAGACTATTATTTTTAAAAGTCAAAACGACTTTGTTTTTAACAAAATGAAGTCTTTTTGTTATTATTCGTTAGGTCAAGCCGGGTTAAGTTTGTCATCCTTAAATTTGACCATTTGTTTCAAGAATTCGAAGTAAATCCAATGTACCTAAAATAATTCTTTAACAATAAATAATTTTTCACGTTCTTTTAACAAGTAGAATCTTTTTCATCATTATGATCAGATTAAATCTAAGCCTTTCCTCGCTTTTTGACAAGTACAACTTGCACCATTTCATCTTGACTTTGGTAGCATCAATTTTGTTGCCTATCCATAAGAAAATTTTGAGCAACATCTTTATTAATCTAAACAATATTCAAAGAAAGAAAAACATGAATACTCCAATAAATTCGTAGACTAATTAAAATGATATAATTAATTTTTGTCTTCTTACATAAGATATATTTTTGTATTTCAATTATTAAGCTTACATTGCAATTGGTCATACAAAGGTAAGTAATTCTTGTATGTAGATCTGGATGTCGAAAGAGGCATCCCAAATTAATTTTGGGGGCTCTAATATCATAACTGGCGTGCAATGAGTTAAACGCAAGGTTGTTTGTGAATGTCCAAATAATACAAAAGATAGTTTTAATTGGGATTAATTTCTAGCATTAACAAATTTTTGAACTCTTACAATTCCTTGGAAAAATATTTAACGGAGGAATATTGGCATTATCAAAAGGATGTAAGTAATCTAGAAAAAGAAAGATTTAAGAGTTTCAACTGATCACAATTGTGGTGGTACTTACAATTATTTGTTGGGAAATTATACAGTTTTCCCTCTAAAATCATATTAGTATGAAAGCGAAATAAAAGTGGTAAGAATAACACACAATTTGATAACGGAGTTCGGCCAAACTTGCCTACGTCTCCAGAGCTGCTGCAGATCTTTACTAAGGAGAAATTTTACAAATGTTTACAACACTAATACCTCACACTCAATTATCCCCAAGAATTTTTCTCACAAAAATTCTCTCAAAAAACACTCTCTATCTTTCTCTTTGTTTTTTTTTCTCTTTTTCTACTGAATGTAGGAGGCCTTATATAGGCCTCCTAATCTCCTCCATGTCAAGGTTAGGTAGCCTAATCTTGACAAACTTTGACAACAGCCTAAAATGGCTGCTGTCAAAGTTAGGCAGCAGCCTTAAATGGCTGCTGTCTTGACTAACAAAAAAGAATTAGAATTCAAAGTAAGGTGAATAATTTTGTTAAATTTAAACTGTCACCTCTATACTGGAGCTTGATTTCTTTACATGTTCATTTAGAAATGTTATTTCTGTTGCAAATTGCTAATAAAAAGAAATACCAATTTCGTAGTATCGATCGTCTTACTCGTTACTTGTGTGGATCATTTAGCAATCATGTGGTTTCCTATATTGATAACTTGGAATATTTGAAAATTTCTACTGTTATTACAGCATTGAATCCAAGTTTTTAAAATTAAGATCTCATTGTAGAATTAACATATCATTCAGTTCAAAATAATTTGGGTAATTTACAAAATAATTATCAGCAAGTTTTTAAGATGCAGATATTTAAGAGTAAAAGAAGGTTTTGTTGCTTTTGCTTTTCGGGTTGAGTGATTTTATTCAATTACAAGTTGATGGTGTGAATTCAATTGGTCAAATTTAAGGGAACAGCAAGAACTGAAAATTATGCATTTGTCCTCTATATATATGCACATTTACAGATAAATATATTATAACTGGTACATTAATCAGCTTTAGTATTTTCGTAATAGACTGTTTTGTCAAAGAAAAGCTCTATGTAGTTCTCACTAGAGACATTCTTGAACTTTTCACAACCAATCAATCAAAAACTTAGGGCCAGTTGGTTCTAATAAGAGAATGGAAATAGGAAATGAGAATGAATATAGTGAAAAATGAGAATGAATATTATCATTATAATTATGATAGTTGGTTAGGAGGAATGAATGATTACCATTACTATTGACAGTGGTTGGTTTGTAAAAAATATTAAGAAATAAAAATTTATTATATTTTAATTAATTAATTAATTTATTATAATTTAATTAGTTATATTGTAAATAATTAATTACAATATGTTGATTAATTAAATATTGTAATTAATTTTAATTAATTATATTGTAGCTAATTAATTATATTTTAATTAATTAATTATTAATAATATTTTAATTAATTATATTGTAATTTATTATATTTTAATTATTTAATTAATTACAATATTTTAATTAATGAATGAATTATATTTTGATTAATAATATTGTAATTAATTTTAATTAATTATATTTTAATTAAATAATTAATTATATTTTAATTAATTAATTATATTGTAATTAATTATATTTTAGATAATTAATTAGTTACAATATTTTAATTAATTAATGAATTATATTTTAATTAATTATATTGTAGTTAATTAATTATTAATAATATTTTAATTAATTATATTGTAGTTAATTAATTGATTACAACATTTTAATTAATTAATAATTATATTTTAATTAATTGTAACAAGCACACCTTTATATAAGAATGATACTCATTCCTCTAGATTAGGAGAGGAATGAGTTATTACTAAAAACTGGGTAATCAAAATAATAACTCTATAATTATATGGTCCCTTACCAAACTCAATCTTTCATTACATACCCATTCTCCTTTTTTTCTACCCACGAAACAAGCACACTCTTAAAAACCATTTATCCAAACTCTTATACATCTGTAAAAGACTATTCTTTTATTTTTGGCTGATAGTGTGCATTAACAAAAATAAGAGGTCAAGGCTACTTTTTTTATAATTCGGAATAATGAATAAAAAATGCTATTTTTATTTTAATATTAAAAATTTTTAATTAATTGTCTAAAAACCATTTCTATTAATGTTTTGTTGACATAATAAGAGAAATTTATATTTAGAAGAATTGCGTGGCTTTTTCATAGTTTTTAAATATCTTAGATTGGTGGTTATGTATTAAAAATTCAATGATTTGTTTGAAACTAAAAGATTACGGAGAGAAAAATAAAATACGTACCCTATTTAAATATTAATTTATATATTTTATTAAATATATTAATAAAATATTGACAAAGATAATCTTTAAAATTGAATTATTTTATTTTTAAAAATTTAGATGCTTACTTAAAAATTTTTAAAAATTACATACTAAAATTAAAAAAAATCTGTAATCTTTTTAATTTATTATCTTCGAGTTTCAGTTTCAGCATATTTACGTGATCTTTCTACTTAAATGGATTGTTTAATTTCAGGATATTTTTGGTGGTGGGATTGGCACTTCATCTGTTACTATTGAATGGGCAATGTCAGAAATGCTTATGAATCCGACAACCATGGAAAGGGCACAAGCTGAGGTTAGACAAGTATTTGATGGAAAAGAAAAAATTGATGAGACAAGTCTTCACCTATTGAAGTACTTAAAATCAGCAGTCAAAGAAACTTTGAGATTGCACCCACCTTTTCCTTTACTTGTTCCAAGAGAAAGTTGTAAAAGAGTGGAGATAAATGGCTATGAGATACCACCCAAAACTAGAATCTTTGTGAATGCCTGGGCAATTGGAAGGGATAGCAGTTACTGGACTGAAGCTGATAGGTTTTATCCAGAAAGATTTTTCAATAATCCCATTGATTACAGAGGGACACAGTTCGATTACATTCCCTTTGGAGCTGGAAGGAGAATGTGTCCGGGAGTAAATAAAGCTATGGCCATTATTGAGCTTGCACTCGCAAATTTGCTTAATCATTTTGATTGGAAGCTGCCGAATGGATTAGATGCAGAAAATCTAGACATGACGGAAACTCAGGGTGTTGCAGCTCATAGAAAGCGTAACCTATGCTTAATCCCCAGTTTGTATCATCGTCGACCTGAAAAACATGTTTAGATGGACTTTGACATCAAATATTAATTATATGCAGCAGTTACTCGAGCATGTGTAATAAGATCGTGAACAAGACTCGAGATTCTACGTTGGGGGAATTTGTGAGATACGGGATCTCATTCATAACTAGAGTGCAATATCATCATGATTGTATATAAAAAAAAAAATAAAAGTATGTATTTCTTAGTTGGATGAAGTTGCAATACAATCTCAATTACTATTTTGTATGTACACAAGCACAAAATGAATTTTCTTCGATTAAAAATATCTTGCCAAGCATTTTACCAAGTCCGGTTTAGTTGATTTTTATATTGTTCAACTTATGTAAACTTGATTGGTTCCCATTCTTGTGCCTTTATTACTGCCAAGGCTGCCATGGCTTGTGTCTGCATTGAGCAGAAGAAGTCGAAGAAGAAGAAGTTTAACATACAAATGAGTAGCTAAGTGGTGTAATTACATTCAAGAAATTACCTCTTTACACTCAAATCTGTATTAGATGAGAACCTTAATGAACTGTAGAATCGCTGCTTGAGCTATTACTATTGAAAAGAGACATGAATACTTAGTAGATCACACGATGCATGGTAAAAATGATACAGGTTGCATGTTATTCTCGTCAAATTCCTAAAGTATGTGATTCTTTGAAAGATCATGGGGATTTATTTAGAAACAGCCAGTAACTCAGATCAAAGTACATAAAGTATTGAGATCATGAAACTTTTACAATTATGAATTATCAAAACTTCCTACTTAAAAGTTCTCTGAAAAACGAACTTCTCGCTCAACGTTTCACTGCGTCACAGGGTATCAACAGTCAACTCAAGCTCATATATAATTTTTTTTTTTGGAAATTGAAGAGGGATTAACTATAGACAAAACTATATCGTCACTTCAACGAGAGTTAATCTAAGAAGACAAATACAAGAACAAAAGAGGAATTAAAACGTTAGTAAAACATATTCAAGGAAGCCAAGCTAAAGATTCCACGTGAATAGCATGTCAGGGGAAAGTGAATGAAGAAAATGTTTAGCACTTAAGACACCTCGAATCCAATTAATGATCTTTTCAACTATTTGATATTTCCCCTCTTAATGAGTAGTATACAGCTGAGCATTATATTCTTTCTAAAGAAAATATCAATAGTGAAGGCAAATTCCACAAAAGAAGCGTTACTCCGTCTTTTCTGAGAATTTGTCATAGCTCCATTAAGAGCTTGATCTCAAGAATAATAATATCTATTAATAGATAGCAAATGCAGAAGTCTACTCCACACTGCTTTAGAATAACTGCAGAGAAAAAAGATATGATCCTAATTCTCGGGAACCATTTTACACAAGACACAAATTCTATTAGTATTGCTATGCCACCTGTCTTTGGTCCCAAGCCGGTTTTTAATCGCTAGCCATGTAATAAAAGAGGCTTTAGGATGCATGGAATTCCGTCGTAAAAGCGAAAACTAAGATGTCTCGCGTCAACCCCTAAGAAGTAGCTAATGACGATTTATTGGAGAATACTGCTCAGATCAAAAGACCAACTTATAGAATCATTATTAAAAACATTAACTTATTGGGGTAGGAATTGTACCAGAGTGTCAAAACCCTAATATCTCCCATACCATTGACCATTGCAGAACAAGGATGAGTCTTTTAAGTTGAAAGGAATGTGGTTCCTTAAGTGCTAGACCTAAGAGTTTCGGATGAGAATAGTGGAGTCAACCCAATTATCATACCAGAGCTAGGTATGTGCACCACTGCCAACCTTGTGTTTGATACAAGGATAAACCAAGTATCGTACTTTCATCATCTAGATTTTTATCCATGAGAACTCTCTTATACAAGGAGCTTGCCAAAAAATTAGATTTTTCAAGTGAAACTCATGAATTCATTTGACCTATAGAGCATAATGACTGCCAAAGCCCCTTGCACATTAAGACTTTCTCCATTGAATAGATAGAAACTATTCCCAATCTCCCAAACTTCTTAGGAATCACTATCTTACTCCATTTAACCTTTGCACTACAAGCATTCGTAAATCTACCAGTTCATAGGAAAGCTTTTATAAAACTGTCCACCTCTTTAAGCACTTTTTTAGGCAAGGCTATATGAGCAAACCAATAAATATGAAAACTAGTTAAAACAGAAATTAAGTATAATTCGAGCAACATAAGATAAAAACTTGTTTTGCCATGTTTTCACTCGTGTCTTAATTCTTCTAAATAGAGTGAGACAGTCGTGATGCATTCACTCAAGCCCATATTTTGGTAACACAGTATTCGCCGCCCCGAGGTTTACGAGGACAAATAATACATAATATCCCATTAGATGGGCCGACTAAACTCCTGAAGAGTTCCGGTCAAATGCGAGCATCATTGGCAGGTCAGCCGCGTAACTTCAGGTACTCTATGGCCTTTATTAGGATAGAAGTCGCTCGTATCCTGAGGACACCATAATCGAGAGGCCAGCTCACGCTTGTTCCTTCTACGTATCTTTACGTCCACATAGTCATATGTATATTTCCTCTAATATAAAAGAAAACTTCGTCACACAAGTGAAGATTGATTATCCATTCTAATTAGTTTACCCGAAACCTTAACCTAATTTGGTTATGGGAATGCTAACGCACAGTCACCTTTAACATCTTTTCTCGCAGGTCTTTGAAATCAACTACGTAGAAACTGCTCAAAACTGTTGGCCTCTCCAATCACACTCCTACGGCATCGATCAAGAGCAATATAAATATCTCAAAAGATCCGATCGCAAAAACAAACAACCAAACAATTTTTAGGACAAGAAAATAAATTGAACACCAAATATATATGAAAAATCCTCAAGTATAGAGAAAAAATAGGTTAAACTAACAATCAAATCCACTAATTTTAAATACAAACTTACAAGAATTTAAAGATTTCAAGCTATTGACCCTTGCTCATAACTAAACCAAAAAATAATTACATGTTTATTCAACAAATTTTAGTATTGAGTATAAGTCAACATCCCAAATCAACAACACTCTCAATAGAATCCTAGAATAGACACTCAAAAGATAACTTATTACTAAAACTACCAATTATAGAATAAGAAAGACTTCTTAGCTTACTTCACTCTCTTTCTTTTCCCTTTTTGGTGTTATTTACATACATTCCGATGAACCTCATCATTTTACCTTTTATATTAAAAAATTAGGGTTTCATAACTAAACATGGTCACTTATATGGCCGCATAGCTGACCGTGCCCCAATTAGTTTTAAAAGAATCATAGATATACACAGTCTCAGTTAGTTATATAGTCTACTTATACAGTCGTGTATACCTAGGACATAGGTGTGTGTGTTTCCACACGATTGTGTAAGTTTTTTACTCTTACCATCCCCTATAAACTTTTGCAGTTATCTACGCGGTCTTCACACACCCGCATATGATAAGGACTTGGGTGTGTTTGATCTTACACAGCCATATAGATCATCATCTATCTTGTACACGTTCATAGTCTCTTACACGATCTTCACAAATGACTGTATAAGTCAAAGACACAGGCGTGTTGTAATCTACATGATCGTATCTCTTAAGAATGGCTTCAAATCGATCATTATCCCTTTTGACTTTACTCGTTCATTATTCCAACGATCTGTGAGAATATCCAAGATCATCAAATGTCACTTTTGTCTCTAAATAGGGCTAGACACTCAACAATCTTTTCCTCCAACCCATTTTGGAGGAAACTCGAACTACCTTGATGATTATTTGAGAGTCATCCTTGCAAGCTTATTACAAAGCTCATGCTTGCTCTCAAGAACAACCTTTGTTAACATATTAGCACCATTCTTATTTGTGTGAATTTTATGCACCTGTAATTATTGCTCCTCAATCACAGATCTCAAC
This sequence comes from Erythroxylum flavicans, assembly GCA_027576715.1. NCBI lineage: Eukaryota > Viridiplantae > Streptophyta > Magnoliopsida > Malpighiales > Erythroxylaceae > Erythroxylum > Erythroxylum flavicans. The sequence goes on from JANZXP010088503.1 coordinate 23,378, forward strand.
CAATGATACCTGATGTTGATATGCTTGGTGTGGAAATGATATGCAATATTCTTACTCAAATCCACGATGCTTTGGTTGTCACAAGTACTACATAATCATCTCGCTTCGCACCTAAATCTTGAAGAAACCATTTCAACTAGAGCGTCTCCTTACCTACTTCCATAATAGCTACATACTCCACTTCAAATGTGGATAAAGCTACACACTTTTATAGCTTAGATTGCCAAGAAATGGCTCCCCTTACAAATTTGAACAAGTAGCTTAAAGTGGATTTCCTATTATTAAGATCTTCAGTCATGTCTGCATTTTTATAACCCTCTAGAATTGGCTCCTTATCGTTGAAACATAAGCTCCATTTAGAAGCTCCTCGTAAGTATTTTAACATCCAACTCACTACTTCCCAGTGAACCTTCCCTAGATTAGATAAGTATCTACTCACCAACCTAACATCTTATAATATATCCAATCTTGTATGTACACCACATAATCGCTAGTACCTGATGGAATTGTCAACACCGGTGCAGTAGTCAACCGATGTTTCAACTCCTCAAAACTCTTCTGGCACTCCT
>JANZXP010088531.1:0-23936 GCA_027576715.1 Erythroxylum flavicans
AGTCCCAAAAGTCCACTTTACCCTTCCTTATAAGCTTAGGCTCTTTTGATACTTAAGTTACATGCCAAAAATGCCCTTAATTCATTCTCATGCATTTATTTCACTAATTAGCAAAATAAACTTTTACTCACATTCTAATAAATAATTAATCTCCAAAAATGATTCTATCATGATCCTAAAAATTATTCTAAGGCAAAAAAAATTCAAATCTCATGCTTATTCCATAAACTATTATGCTTAATTTTAAAAAAAATTTGTGGCCAACAGATTGATTGTGTTATCCTATGCTTATTGTTTGGTAATATAATATGTAATTATTATGCTGAGATTCATTTGTAGTAATTAATGCTTTCAGATCATTAGAGAGACAATTCATGATTGTTGTGTTTCCAATTGGTGTCAAATCATCATTGATAACATAGCCTAAGCTAAATGGCCTGAGTTTGTGTGGTTATTGCCTTGATTAATCTGTTTTCCTAATTCATAATGCGGCTATCCAATTAAATCTTGAAATTGTATCCTAGGTTGCTTGATAGCTAGGTTTAATTAACGAGGTGTCTCTTAATTAAACATACTCTAAGGGAAGACTAGGGTTAATAGAGCTTATCATTAACCTATGATTAATAGTTGCTAGGAGAGGTAAGAGAACAACAATTCAATAAAGTATGTTTAATTGAGTGTAGGACAAAATAGAACTGATGAATGGGTCCTAATTAATGACTTTATCACTTTCATTATTTTAAAATGTTTTTTAATTTGTTTTCATTAGTTTAGTTGCATTTTATTTTCTTATTCAAAAACAAACAAAATCCCCTATACCTTAAACACTAATTGATTTCATTTCCAAAGCTTTACACACATTCTCTGTGGGATCGACCTAGACTCACCACTGCTATAGTTGTAGATCTAGTTATTTTGAGTAGTGTACATGCTATGTCAATATGTTTATGATAAATTCCACATATTTATGTAGCTGAATACTTATAGCTTTATTAATTCTTCAAATACAGTTTAAGATGTATCATTTATTTTATTAATTAAATTTAAATTTAAAAATAGGTTTATATTTGAATTAAAATGAGCTTAGATTAGAGATTTGGTATAATTTATTTGAAAATGACAAGAAGAAATAGAGTTCTTCTACAATGTTTCAAAATGGTAAATGTAATTCAAACCTAATTAATTATTTCTTTCTTTTTACTATTAAAATAATTTTAACTACACATATATCTAATAAAGTATCCAATATAGAATGAGCTCAATTTAGTTATTGCCCCACATTAGCCACATTAACAATAGGTATTAATGAGGTTGATTCCTAGGCTATGTTTGACACGAAATTTGGTAGTTTGTGTATAAATTTGACTAATATTATAAAATTGACTAAACTTTAAGATTTAATATATAATTGATTTGTAAATTTATATTGCACTTCAATTTTGTAAAGCTATTTCTTTAATAATTGATATTATCTCTTAATCTTGTAAATATGGTTTTTTGTTCAAATTAAAGAATATCTTAAATAAATCTAAAGGTGAAGAGTGCCTTAAGAGCAATACAAAAGTCAAAAGGCAACTAGAAAGCAAATGCTCAATCAAGTAAAAGCAATGTCTAGCTAACACCAGAGTCAAAATTTTATAATGATGCTAGCCTGAAAATTTAAATAAAACAAACACTACATTAACTGAAATATAGTATATTGATCAAATTTACTAAGCTCACAGTATACTGTTTTTGCTAAACTAATGAGGATTTAATTTTACTTTCTACATAAGCTTTGTATAGCTTAATTAGCCACTTGTATTAGTTCCTCCATCCTAGCATTAATGCAACATCAATATGGAATTGGCCTCAGCCTCTTATTATTATTCCTCCCTTTTAACTAATCATCCTTATAAATATATATTCCACCTTTTAGTTGTTTCATTATATATGTTCAACATCTTATAGCTTACAATTTCTAATTTGATTTTTTAAAAGTCTTGAATTCCTTTTCATCCATACTAAGTATATGTTACATCTAATGCAATTTTGAAAAGGATATAATCGCCAACTGATATGTTGTGAGACAACATAGCCTAATGCACTATATTTTTTCACTCAATCTTTTAGCAACAACCTATTTATATATCTATTGAGTACTTTTCCATGAGGATGACTAATATATTCGAACTCTAAATTGCAATATTATGTATAAGGGGGGTTAAAGTTATTTATACCTTTAATCCTGCACAATGTATTAAGATGTTCCTTATTAGAAGCCAACTGATATGTTGTGAGACAACATAGCCCAATGCACTATATTTTTTCACTCAATCTTATAGTTTCTTTCCATATCCATAATATCCATTAACCTTAGAAGCTAAACCATACTTCAAGAGGAGTCATTTATTTCTTTTACTCTTTAGAATTTATATCCTTTTATATAATGACCATAGAGCCATTTGACCTATCTTAACTCCTTATATATTATAATTCTCCATATTCTTTTAACAAGCATTACCCTATTCATCATTTGGATAAGTATGATTTTTAATCCTTCTTGGTATTTTGGGAAGCAAACCTTATCCCATCTAACCGTAGTAAATGGATTTTTATAGGCATCACATGTCTATAAAAGTTTCTCAGCAACTTCCTAATCTTTAGATAACTTTTTAAGGATCAATATATGAGAGAGCCGATAAACATGTAGATTATTAAGAATAAAGAGAATAAGTTGGAGATGATTAGTAAAGGAGGTACTTTTACTGCTTCAATGTTATATTCTCCTTTACACTTAGCCAAATAACGGTTGGAATTGCCTATATGAAAGTCTCTTAGTTTTGATAAGCATCTTTAAGTAGGTAAATAGAGGGAGCTTCATTTGCTACCTTAAAATATCGATAAAATTTAGAGCTATCTGATTAACACTTGTTGCTACTATTAGGTGACTTTTGTCTTTATTAGAGGACATATAATGTAACAGTTGGTTTCAAAAAATAATGAGGGTTAGAATGTTAGAATATTAAGTCACATTAGAGTGTTAGAATACTGAGTCACACGAGTTACATAACTAAAGAATTAATTTGGTGCATTTAGGAGATAATTTTATGAATTCATTCATATGCATAATTTTAGCATACACAAATGAATTATAATTTAGAAAAAAATGCAAAAAAAATTTGTGAACTCAATTGACATGTTCTGGGGTACGAAAGATTCAAAATGATTGTGACATGATTGTGAATTTCTAATATCTTGTATTTTGGTTAATCAATAAAAAGATTTGATGGACTACAATTAGGAATTGGGAGTTTATTTGTCACAATTGGAACATTGATAGATTAATATGTACATTTAGCCTAGCAAAAATCTCAAGTGGCAAGACAAGTTAACATGTGGAAATTTAAGATGACTAAGCCAATCAAATGAGTGGCAAATGGCTTGGAGAATTAAATGACATATGACTTAGGAATTAAGTGACATTTAGCAGCCAAAAAGGAGGACATGTAGCTTTCTTAATTACATGACAAGTTTCCTTTTTTTAAAAAAAAAGAAACACTCATCTTACATCAAATGACTTATAACATTTCATAGTTATTTTCTTTTGTTATTTTTTTCGTATGATCTCCATCTCCTCCCTCTCATTATTGAAACCGACACATAACCCACATCTTTGAGTTTCAGCCTTACTTCTGTCCATCACGACCCCAAAACCATGCAAAATCTTTCGTAAAGTAAGCTAGAGAGGCTGAATGTTGATACATATATTGTTTTCAAAAATCTGTCTTCAGCTTTTGGGAATGACTGAACCCATCATACTCCCTCAATGTTCTTCAAATGTTCTTGCATGTGAGGCTAAACAAGCTTGAAATTTGAGGTGGCATTTAGTCTATCAACTCAAATACTGACCTATTGTGGTATATGTTAGCAAAATTTTTATTACGGATAATTAGGGATGGATTGAATATGTTGTTGGTGTTAAAGACATGATAAAAAATGAGAAATGAAAGGGTACTTTTTTGTTCTATTTTTGCATGTACAAAAATAGTAGTTTATGGGTTGTTGTATGGATGATTTAAGTTGGGATTTGAAGTATAATTGACAAGAAGAAGAAAAAAACCAAAATATAAAGAAGAAGAATTAAAAGTGCTTTCTGGAAAAATGAAGAAATAATAAGAGAGCAAAACACATGTAACAGATAAGAGTTTAAGGACAAAATGACATACATGCAGGTGGATTAAAACAAAGACAAAACGACAATAACATAAGCCAAAGCAGAAAGAAGCTAGTGTTTAACATTAGCATTGCTTGTGTTTAATGCATGGAATTAAATGCTAGCGTTGAGCATGTAAGCTATCGTTAAATGCTAGCATTTAACACTACAAAAGGGTTTTAAAGAACACAAACGTTGTCGTTAATGCTAGCGTAGGCTTTTAAAGAAGGGCAAAATAGAGAGCTGGTGACAAAAGAAAAAAAAGGAGATGTGAATAGTGGAGATGGACCAAATAGTTTACTTGTCACATCAATAGCACTATGAGGAGAGGATAGACAGAATAGAACAGTAATGGCAGTAGCGAGATAGAAAGGTGGTCTTCAGCTTGGGAAATTTTTGTGGGGGCTGAAGCTTTTTCTTACAAGACCCATAAAAGGCTAAGTTTTCAATGCCAGTTCGGAGGTAACATTGACACCGACGACCTAGGTTAAGCATTTTTTTATTGTTTTGTTGTTTCTTTCTATCATTCAAAATTAATTATGTTATCTTGTATAGATTGATTGGGTATTTGAATGATGATGATTTTAATGCTCTATTGAATCGTTTTTCATGAAAACGCATTGCTAGGATCGAATGCAATGCGTAATCATTATATTCCCGATTCATGTGTAGCAACTAACAGTTCCAAATCATTAGAGATAACATAATATATGTTAAATAATCCAAGTTTGTGTGATTATTACCTAGATTTGTTTGTTTTTTTGATTCGTAAGGTGATTGTCTAGATATACATAGAGAGCTTATTCTACGTTTCCTGATAGCTAGGGTTAATTAATGAGCGCTTCGTAATTAACTAAGATATAAGGAAAAATCGAGATTAACAGAGCTTGTTGTTAATCTAAGACCGATAATAGCTAAGAGAGATAAAAGGAAAACAACTCAACGAATTATGTTTAATTAGGGAGTAGGCCGAAATTGAACCAAAGAACCGAATCCTTACTGAATTCCCTAATTTTATTATTTTTCGCATGTTTTCTTTAATTTTTTTCATTAGGTTTATTTTATTTTATTTTCTTATTAAATCCAACCGCGCCCCCCATTACCTAAACATCAATTAATTTCATTTCATAAGCTAACTAAACAATCCCTATCAAATTGACCTAGGCTCACTACTACTACAGTAGTGGTCTAGTTATTTTATTTTGACTAGCGTTACGATGTGCCTATCATCAATGTTAGCTCAAAGAAGGTGCTCTTAACTCATTTTAGCTCTTATGCTTCCAAATTATACCTAAAACCAAATATGAACTAAAATGAGCATCTTAAGCACTTCACGACAATAATCACTAAGTGTTAACAAGTGAACATATAAGCAATTAAGTACACACTAGTCAATTTTATAATACTTGTAAAAATATATAAGAATTATCAAATTTTGCGTCAAACAATAACTTAGGAATCAATTTTTTAACCCCTATTGTTAAGGTGGCTAATATGTAGTAATGACCAAATTGAACTCACTCTAAATTTGATACTTCATTATTAGATATGTGTGTAATTAATATTTTTAAGAAATAAATCAAAAGAAGAAAGAAATTAACGTAAAAAGTTATATTTGCCATTTTGAATATTCTAAATATTCCGTCACGTCTTTTCCAAATAAATTATATAAACTCTACCAACTAAACTTATTTCAATACTAATCTAAAGCTAATTGAAGAACACCCAAAATTTTCAAATATCCTAAAATTTCAACATCTCTATCCATTAATATGTAACAATTTTAAAATTTACTACTGTAATTGATCAAAATTAAAATTGAATTAGTTTTTTTAATTTAAAATATATATTTCGAAAAGAGATGGTTAAGCTTTATAAAAATATATCATATAGGGGGAATTGCCAAACAGGGAGCATTTTCACTCCTTAAGAATAGGAATATAGTAGAAACAAAGAGGAATAATGTTCAATTAAACTCTCCTGCACATATTCCATCCAATAATGAGGCATTCGAGAGTAATAAAAGGCTAATGATTTGACTATAATACAAAAACATGTATAGCCCTTTTACACATGAAAACCTATAGCTCAAACTAATGCCAAAAACATTTTAACATGTTACACCGTAAAGGTTAAAGTTATAGGTAATTTGTGGAAAGAACTTAATATCTTTTTTACTTTTCAGCATTATTTACTTAATCCACATGAAATTCCTCAATTTGAGTTTATTTAGCTACAATTAGGAATTACTACAAAGCCTTGCATTCCTTTTCTTCTATATCAAGTAAACTGAACAACCAAAAGCAACCGTTAATAAGGAACGATCATCCTTTGATAGTTTCCCAATCTCATTTAACAATCTCTTCCCAATCATTGCACTACAAAAGTGATCATAAAGCCATTGAATGCTTAACTAGATATAGTTTGAGTAGCGAAGTTAAAAAATAAATTGTTTAGAGATTTAAGGGATTATCTATAAAGGAAACAACTTAGGTCCAGTTTATTAACTATAGTAAGCCATATGATAAATGATACCTTCGGTATCTCGTATGTAATATCCCATTTTCCCATACTAAAGGTTAGGACGCAAGACCACTGTATATGAGAAATAGTGTTGAGAAAATTATTAGGTGCATTGCATTCACATGCATATCGTTAGTATACACATATGAATTTTGATTTTTGTACACATTGCAAATACTGTATATGAACTCAATTGAATATTCTGGGGTATGAATGATTTAAAATGATTATGATGTGAATTGTGAATTTTTTTGTCTTGACTTTTGATTTGATGGTTCAATTATTAATTCAGAATTATTTGTTAAAATTGGGAGATTTATGAATTTATGTGTAATTTTGGACTAGGAAAAATAACAAGTGCCAAGACAAATTGATACATGGCAATAGAAATAATTGACATATGGCAGTAGAAATAGATGACACGTGGCATTAGGATTTATTGACCAGTGGCATAGAAAATTGGGTAACAAATGGCTTGGAAATTAGGAGACAAATGGACTAGTTACTAAAAGACAAATAGGAACCATAGGAAGATGATAAGTGGCAAGTGATAAGTGTTACAACATGTGCCACTCACCACTCACGACATGTACAATGAAAGACCATCTTTCATTTTGTTTCTATATGTTCTCTTCATTTTATTCTCTCCATCTCATGACACTCACACTTGACCTAGCCATCTTTGTCTTTCATTTTGTTTATACAAGCTCTCTTCTTCATTTTCTTTCTTCTTCATTTACGACACTTACCACCCAATCCACAAAATGGTGAGTTGCTATCGTCCTTCACTGAGCCACTCCAAGATTTATTTGTCTTCATCTAGTTGTTGAAGAACCCAACAAATTTTCTCCTTGAAAAGGTGATGCTCATGTAAGCTTGGTGGTCACGGTTATTTGATGGTTTAAAGAAGCTTGGAGTTAAATAAGTAAGATCTTGTTCTTTATGGCTTGTTTTAATAAAAGCATAAATGATGATAGTTTAAGGATAGATTGATGGTGTTAATGTTGATAAAGTGTGCTGAAACATTGATGAAGAAATGTATGGATTTGTGTTTGTTTTTGTATAAATGATCAATAATAGTTTATCAGTTGTTATATAGATGATTTGAGTTGGGATTTGAAGTATAATTGATGATGGATTCATGCTAAAGATAGTTGTTAGTGAAGTGTTTTCAAATCTGGAAAAGTTAGGACTGCATGTATAATGGTATAAAGTGAATGGTAATGAAGTAAATGAATAGATTTTTGTGGGATTTAATGTAACCAATATAGAAGCTAGAGTAGCATCAAATGAAGTAGCTTTATAGGACATTAATTCTGGAAAAATTCAAGTAGTAGTGATGTCTCTAAGTATGTGAAATTCCTAGAGAATTGAGGAAGCAAGATTATGCACAATCGTGGCCCTCAGTGCACAATCGTGGCCCTCAGTGCACAATCGTGTCCTATTTACTTACCTTCTGTTACGATCATGCCAAGGTCCCCTATAAATGTGAGCCTAGTTTTTGATTGATAATTTCTATTATATTTACATGTTAAACCAACTGAGAAAAAAATCACTCTAAATTGGTGTATTTGGACTTAATTAATTAGTTGACTGTTGCTTGATTAATTGGTTAAAGAGCTTGATATGTTTAGGTTGATAATTGATGTTTTAACTTAGGAATGAATTGATGATATCAATGTATATGAAATCTGGAAATTTAGAGTCATTAATGGAGTAAAAATGCTCTTACATATGCTAATGTGATTCAAAGGAGATGAATAATGTGAATTAAGTATGAATGAATGAGAATTTGGATATTATGTGATCACATAATGCTATAAAAAGGATTGGAGAATATACGAATGATGAATGTATAATTGATGATATTAGAATAATTAAGTTTTTTAAAGTGTAAACCTAAGAGGAAGCAAGACATATATAAGTTATAATGTTTGAATAATCAAGACTTGTGATTAAGGATACATACCTAGGAATGTCATTAAGCATGCATTGTACATAACACATATGCATATGTGTATGATTGAATACTTATGTGATTCAGCAATTTAGTAATGTGTATAAACGTGTGTATTGCATGATTTAGATGCACAAGTCAAACACCAACGTCCAGACATTGTCGGTTCATTAAGGTAATAGCTAATCTGGAGCTTATTGTGAATCAACCTAGATGTTTCTCACTAGGATTGATTGTATCTGCTTAAATTTCAATTATTGAACTGTTATTATTGTGAATGTTATAACTCCAAAAATTGATGGTTTGAGGAGTTTGATAATTGAGATTGCATTGGAAGTGTTTATAATTGAATGTGAATCTGAAAGAAATACGTGTACTTAACATCATGTTGTACTTAGATTCGATGGATATATAAAAGTGACTGTATATGATGAATGAAAGTGATTGATTGCATATAATATGAGTTGATGCATCTCATTACATTGAAATGCATGATCAGATAAAGGAGTTATGATTGGAGTGACTAGCAAAAAGAGCTTAAAACTCATAAATGCGCATAAAGAGCCACAAGCTCAATACTAAAATGAGCCCGATATCCACAATAGGTACGGGATAGTTATGAATGAGCGCGGTATTCACAATAGATATGGGACAATTAAAAAGGCGCTCGATCACAACAAAGGTACAATGAAAGTGAGTCACATGGGCATTTGTATTTGTACACATACATGTATTATGTGAAAGATTATATGGATTTATTGAATTGTGATGTTATGAATGATTGTGAAAATGATCAGATTATTATGAAATGAGTATGTGAAATGTGTTATGTTCATGATGTATGTTTGCGATGAGGTATATTGTGAAATTGGTTCTAATATACGATATATGTGTTTTGATATGAGTGAGCACATCGATGATGGGTCACTCACTGAGTTCACAAAACTCATCAAAATTGCAAATGTTGATTTTCAGGTACAAGGGAGACATAGTTCCTAAGGCAAACTAGTTGAAGTCTAATTTTGTCAATTTTGGACTACAAAATGGCTTAAATGTTAGTCAGCTGTGTAACATCCCATTTTCCCATACTAAAGGTTAAAACCCTAAATAGTTGTACATAAGAAATAGTAATGAGAAATTAGGCAATACATTTTCATGCTCATGCATAATATAAGCATACGTACACATGAATTTGAATTTATGTACATATTAAAATGATTGTTCATGCACTCAATTGAAATTTTTTAGGTATAATTGATTTTTAAATGATTGTGATGTGGACTATGGATTATATGTATTGAAAATTGATTTGTTTAGTATAAATATTGATTTATAATTTTTGATGAAAATTTAGGAAATTTTTTAAATTTTGAGTGTTTTTGGACTAGGAAAAAATGTCAAATGGCAAGACAATTGATTTATAGTAGTAGAAATAAGTGATGAATGACAATAAAAATAATTGGCACATACCTTTAGGATTTAATGATAGATGTCATAAGAAAATTGGGGGATAAATGGACTAGTGATTAAAAAGGACCAAGTGGAACCATGGGGAGGTGACAAGTGGCAAGTGACAAGTGGCACTTGCCTTGCCACACTTACCCACTATCCCTTTTAATCCATTTGAAAGATCAACTTTAATTTGTCTTTCATTTGGTAAATATCTTCATCTTCTTCATTATCTTCTTTTTTATCTTCTTCATCTCCATGACTCTCTAACCTTTATCAACATTGAATCTTGCTCTCATCCATCACTTGCTACTTCCATTACTGTTGTCTTCTTTAGTTTGCCACCAAACACCTAACATACTCCTTCTTGAAAGATGATGATTGAGTATGCTTGGAGCCAGGGTTAGGTGACGATTTGAAGAAGCTTTGAGTTAATCAAGTAAGTAGCATATTGTTCTTCATGGATTGCTTAAATATAAACATATATGATGATAGTTTAAAGGTGAATGATCGTGATAGTAGAGTTAAATATATGCTGAACATAGGTAAAGAAATGAGAATATTGATGTCTTGATCGATAAGTTGTTGTAAAGATGTTTTTGAGATAGAATGATCATAGAGTTAAATATATGCTGAACGTAGGTAAAGAAATGAGAATTTTGATGTCTTGATCGATAAGTTGTTGTAAAGATGTTTTTGAGATAGAATGATCATCAAAATGGTGTTGATGATGAGTGCAGAAATTTTGATAGATAAATAGATATTTTCATGTTCTGTTTTTGATGTAAAATAATGTGGATTTTGTTGGTTGTTATAAAGATGAATTAGAATGAGTTTTAAGTTAAATAAAAGACAAGTGTAGTGTCTTGAAAAAGAGAAGAACTACTAAGATAGTTTAGAGATAAAATGAAGGTGATAATGGAGTTGAATATATAGGGAAATTTGATGAATGTGTGTATACATTTATGTTTTCTTTTTGTGTTTATATCAACCATAGATTATGATTTTTTTATGAATGATATTGTGCTGAAATGGAGGTGATAATAAAGAGGAAATGATAAGGAATTAAGCTAAAAATGATACACTAAGCATAAGATATGTTAGATGTAACTTGTAGGAGTTAAAAAGCTGGAAAATAAGAAGAAGAGTTACAGGGATTTTCAGATTTGAACAAGCCACGATCGTGGGAATACATCCATGATCGTTGAAATGCAAGAAAGATCTAAAATTTTTTGTTAAAGTATCCCACGATCATGGGAAGTTGGGCTTTTATGTGAATTATGCTTCTTTCTATAATGTTTGAAACAAACAATGGTTAGGTACTTTCCTATAATGCATTTAGGCTTAAATGAAGCTTAAAATGAATTCAATTTGATGATGGATAAAGTGATTAAATGTGTGATATGTTTAGGGTGATAATTGAGGTCATAACTTAAGAATGGATTTTTATACATTAAGTATTCAAATCTGGAAATTTGGAGATGTTCTAAGAATGAAAGTGTCCAAAGAAGAAGAATGAAGTGTATTGAGTAAAGACGAATGAGAATTTAGATGTTATGTGATCTTATAATGCTAGAATAACCTTAGTGAATGATTGATTGAGGAAATTTAGAATAATTAAGTATACTTAAGGTATAAACCTAAGAGTAAGCTAGACATATACAAGTATAGTGTTAAATGATCATGAGATGTGAACTAAAGATATATACCAGAATAATCAAATTGAGCATGCGTTATACACAACATATATACATATGAATATGATTGAGTATTAACGTGATTGTGCAACTTAGTAATGTGTAAATGTGTATTTGTTGCATGATATAGAAGCACAAATTAAGCGACCGCATCCAGACATTACCGAGACATCGAGGCAATAGCTATCTGGAGCATACTGTGAGTAACCTAGATGTTCTCACTAAGATTGTTTATCTTTGCTTAAATGTCAAATGTTGAATTATTGCTGATGTGAATGTGTTAACTTTAGACATTTATAGTCCGAGGCCTTTGATGAATGAGATTTACATTAGAAGTGCTTATTGTATGTGAATCTGACAAAAATAAGTGTACTCAACATGATTGTTAAATGTTAGACTTAGGTTCGATGAAAATGTGATAGTGAATGTGTACTGAATAAAAGTGAATGATTGGATATATGAGATTTGATGCATTTCATTACATGATATGCATCATCAGATAAAGGCAGTTATGACCAGAGTCACCAGTGAAAGAGAGCTTAAAGCTCATAATGTATGTAAGAGCCTCAAGCTCACTATGTATAATGAGCCCGATATCCCCAATGGATACAAGATAGTTATTAATGAGCCTGGTATCCACAATGGATACAGGACAGTTAAAAAGACACTTGGTCACAATAATGTAATAATTGAATGTTAGTCACATATGCATTGCATATATATTTGATATGTATGTTTAAAATGATCGAAATAAATTTTTTGAATTGTTCTGAATGTGAAATGTGAAATAAGTGAACAGAATTGTATTTGATTCAATATGATGATTAGTGAAGAGAAATTTATTGTGTGCTATCATGAATTATCTGTGAAATTGGATTTTGAATTGGTTGTGTTATGTGATATAAGTGAGCACATCGATGATGGCTTGCTCACTAAGTTCGCAAAACTTATCAAAATTACAACGTGGCTTTTCAAATACGAGAGAGTAGACTTAGCTTCTAAGAAAACTTAGAAGAAACCTAGTACTACTTTTGGACTCATGAAATGGCTCAAAGGTCAGTTAGGTGAGACTGAAGAGTTAGATAGAATTTTTATATAGTTCCTCATTTATATAGCATATTTTGTAAGCGAAGTTATAGACTTCGATTAACTTTCGATATTGTATACAATGCTACAATGTAAATATATGTTTTATGAGATGAAAATGAAAAAATTGAGTTTTTGATATTGTGATATCCATGTTTTAATTATGATACCATGATAAGTGATGTGATTGCTCTAGCGTATTGTTTCCATTGGGCATATGCTCGAACATGGGATGGTCGCACAGGTACATGTCGGATGGGAGTAGTTTGCTACATTTTTTGTATCAGAGCATAGTTTGGCATCTATAAGGAACAGATATAGGCATATAGATATGTTAGATAGTGAGAAACTTGGATAGTAATCGTTATTATTGTCTATTATAGGTCATCCGCCATAGGTGATCAAGTGGGACAATCATCTAACCTAGAGTCTGTTAGAGCCAGTTAAGAGTCTTCTATACCTCGACCTAAGAGAATGCCTCCGAGGATTCCCGAGAGAAGGGAAATGAGGTATGATAAACTAAGAAAGTAGGTGGCTGTGGACTTCTACAGAAGTACAAACCCTACATAGGTCGAAGGATGGCTAGAGAGAATAAAGAGAGTTTTCGATTAGATGGACTGCAAGTCAGACGAGAAGTTCGAATATGTGATTTTATTACTACAAGGTCCAGCATACCAATGGTGGAAGATTGCTCCAGGCACTACCACCAGGCCTTGTAGATTAAAATGGGAAGACTTTCTGAAGGTATTTAAGGAGAATTGCATGCCCAAGATCTACCTAAACAGAAAGATGAAAGAGTTACTGGATATGAAACAGGGCAATCACTCTATAGCAGAGTATGAGATAAAGTTTAATGAGCTGATGAGATATGCTACTGCCTTGATTCCTATTGAGGAAGAAAAATGTAGAAGGTTCAAAGATGGGCTAAATATAGAAATCTAGATGAGGTTAGCCATTTCTAATTTGGTTAATTTTACGGAACTACGAGTTGCGTCGATCCAAATTGAGCAGTTGTTGAATGATGGTCAGGCAGAATACAAACAAGAGTCTAGAATGAAGAGAGATAGTGAATCTTAGGTTAGTTTTGGTAGAAGATTTAGTAAGCGCTAGAACAAATCTTTTTGACCACCAGCTAGATCAAGACAGTCAGGGTTCAGACAGAGGGGTAGTTTTGTGCAATCTGGCAGTGGAAGAGGTGTAGTTTTGGAACAACTACCTAATTGTGAACATTGTGGGAGGAAGCATAGTGGTGAGTGTTGGAAATTATCTGGAGCTTGCCTTCGATACGGCTTTTTTAATCATCAGATCAGAGGCTATCCTGCAGCTTATGGAGCATAGTTGAGGGTGAAAGGAGGAATATTAACAGAGGCAATTGTCCAGCAGAACCGAGCTAATGGGTCTAGAAATAGAGGTCGTGGTAGAGGCAAAATGAGTTCAGGGAGTCCTACTATCAAAACTGAGGTACAGAGCAACCAACTGTAGTCTCAGGCTAGAGTCTATACAATGACTAGGCAGGAATCTCAGAACTCTCCAGATGTCATTGTAGGTGTGTTGCATATCTTTACTTTTGAAGCTTTTGCATTGCGAGATCTAGGATCTACTATTCTTTTATCGCATTGCATTTGAAATCTAGGTTGCATTATAATAGAGAATTATTGAAACATGATTTAGAGGTGATTACACCAATAGGTAGTACTATAGTAATTGGTGAAGTCTATAAAGGGTGTTTGATTCGAATTGAGCAAGCAGAATTGGAAGTTGATCTGATTTTTACAATTAAGGAAGATAGATATTATTCTATATATGAATTGGCTCACTAATCATAGGGCTATGATGAACTGCTATACTAAGGAGGTAATACTAGAATCTTCTAATCAACCCAGAACAGTATTCTGAGGTGTTAGTCAAGCAATATGAGCCAGACTAATATCATTCATAAGTGCACTGACATTAATCAGAGGTAGATGTGAGGCTTATCTAACCCACGTAGTCGATACTTGCTTTGAGCAGACAGTGCAGGATATTCATATTGTTAGGGAATTCTTAGATGTGTTTCCAGCTGAGTTATCTAGTTTACCCCCAAATAAGGAAACGGAGTTTATGATTTACTTAGTTCTAGGTGTTGCTCCTATACCTATTCCTCCATATAGGATGGCACCCATGGAATTGAAGGAATTGAAGGCTCAGTTATAGGAATTGTTAGAAAAGGGTTTCATCAGACCTAGTGTATCACCATGGGGAGCTCCAGCCTTGTTTGTAAAGAAGAAATATGGAACTTTGAGACTGTGCATCGATTATAGGAAACTAAATTGGGTAACGATGAAGAACAGGTACCTGTTGCCCAGAATTGATGATTTGCTTAATCAATTGTGGGGAGCTCGAGTGTTCACCAAGTTGGACTTAAGATCTGGGTACTATTAGTTGAAGATAGTAGAGGCTAATGTATCGAAATGTGCATTCAAGAGCAGAGTTTTTAGTGATGCCTTTTGGGTTGACTAATGCTCTAACTTCATTTATGGCTTTGATGATTAAGGTAATTCAACCCTAACTAGATTATTTTGTTATTATTTTTATTGATGACATTTTGGTGAATTCGAAGGGTAGAGAAGAACATGCTGATCATTTGAGGTTAATTTTACAGATCATGAGAGAAACAATTGTATGTCAAATTTAGTAAGTACAAATTTTGGCTGGATCAAGTAGTGTTTCTGGGTCATATAATAATTGGACAAGGCATACAAGTGAATCCAAAGAAGATAGAGGTCATAATTAAGTGGGAAGCTCCAAAAAATGTATCAGAGATCTAGAGTTTTCTTGGATTAGCCAGATATTACAGGAGGTTTGTCGAGGGGTTCTCATTGATCTTTATGCCTTTGACCAAACTTCTGAGGAAGAATGTGCCTTTCAGATGGAATGATGAATGTCAGAGGAGTTTTAAGGAGCTAAAATATCAGTTAACTACAACACTAGTGTTAACTATTCCATCGGGATTTGGAGGTTATGTGGTGTATAGTGATGCTTTACATCAAGGATTAGATTGTGTACTGATGCAATATGGCAGAGTCATAGCATACGCATCGAGACAATTAAGGTCTCACAACATTAATTATCTAGTACATGATTTAGAGCTTACTGTAGTGGTTTTTGCTCTAAAGATATGGAGACACTATCTATATAGAGAGACATTCTAGATATATACTGATTATAAGAGTTTGAAGTATCTATTAAGTCAAAACGAATTGAATATGAGACAGAGGAGATGGATAGAATTGTTTAAAGACTGTGACTGCATGATTGAGTATCATCTAGGAAAAGCTAATGTGGTGGCTGATGCATTAAGTAGAAAATCCAATAGCAGTGTGCCTCAAATTTAGTTATCGAGGTTACCGAGCCTGGTTCAATGAAGAGCATTAAATTTTGAGTTGAATCTAGAGCTTAATAAGGCATTGATAGTTACACTGAAGCTAAGACCAGTATTGTATCACAGAATTAGAAAAGTTTAAAGTAAAGATCCTAAAATTGTAAAGTTAATCGACAAGTTGAAAGTGAATATAGATTCTAAATTTGAATTGAAAGATGAGACACTGTGTGTACCTGGTGTGGATGAATTGAGGAAAGAGATTATGGAGGAAGCACATATAGCCACTTATGTTATACATTATAGTACTAACAAGATGTATAAAATGCTGAAGCATCATTTCTAGTGGCCAGGGATGAAGTAGCAAGTGGCTGACTATGTGGCTAAGTGCTTAATTTGCCTGTAGATTAAGGCTAAGCATCAGGCTCCGATTGGTAAGTTATAGTCATTAGTAACTCCGGAGTGGAAATGAGAAAGAATTACTATGAATTTTATTACGGGTTTGCTGAAAACTCCAAGGCAACATGATGCCATATGGGTTGTTGTGGACTGATTGACAAAGTCGACTAATTTCTTATTAGTGAGAGAGAATAACTCACTAGACCAGTTAGCTCAGAGGTATGTGAATAAAGTAGTGAGGTTGCATAGCGTTCTAGTGTCCATTATATTGAACAGGGATCCCAGATTTACCTCGAGATTTTGGAAGAGTTTACAACCAGCTCTGGGTATGAAGTTAAACTTTAGTACTGCATTCATCCTCAAACAGATGGGCAGAGTGAGAGGATAATTAAGACTATTGAGGATATGCTCAGCACATGTGTATTAGAGTTTCAAGGAGCATGGAATCAGTATATAGCTCTTATTGAGTTTGCATATAACAACCATTACTAAGGTTGCATCAAAATGGCACCATATGAGGTGTTATATGTCAAAAAATGTCATTCACCTTTATATTAGGATGAAGAGGGTTTGAGAATGGTAGAAGGCCCAGAATTGATACAAAACACTGTAGATAAAGTGAAACTGATCCAAAGTAAAATTAAAACTGCTCAAAATAGATAGAAGAGTTATGTGGATCAGCACCAAAGCGATGTGGAGTATAGAGTAGGAGATAGAGTGTTTCTGAGAGTATCACCTTGGCAAGGAGTGCTGAGGTTTCGTAAAAAGGGTAAGCTTAACCCTAGATATATTGGTCCTTATGAGATCATTGAGAGAATTGGACTATAGGCTTACAAATTAGCCTTACCGATTGGGATGTCTCAGATACACAATGTGTTCCATGTGAGTATGCTCAGAAGATATCGGTCTAATTTGATGCATGTATTACCAACTTAAGAGATTGAAGTTGTTAGTAATCTGAGTTATGTCGAGGAGCCAGTCCAAATAGTGGGATATCAGACGACACAAATGAGAAACCAAGTAATTCCATTAGTGAAAGTCTTTTGGAAGAATCACTCGAGTGAGGAAGCTACACAGAAAATGGAGGAGCACATAAGGAAACAATATTCCCACCTATTCGAACAATCAGGTAAGAATTTCGAGGATGAAATTTCTTAAGGAGGGGAGAATTGTAACATCTCGTTTTCCTATGCTAAGGGTTAGAACCTTAGATAACTGTAAATGAGAAATATCAATGAGAAATTAGGAAATGCATTTTCATGCTCGTGCATAATATAAGCATACACACACATGAATTTGAATTTATGTACACATTACAATGACTATTCATGCACTTAATTGACATTTTCAAGTATAATTGATTTTTAAATGATTATGATGTGAATTGTGGATTATATGTCTTGAAAATTGATTTGGTGAGTATAAATATTGGTTTTAAAATTTTTTATGAAAGTTTAGAAAATTTTTGAAATTTTGAGTATTTTTGGACTATGAAAAAAATGCCTAGTGACAAGACAATTGATTTATGGTGGTAGAAATAAGTGACAAACGAAAATAAAAATAATTGGCACATGGCTTTAGGATTTAATGACAAGTGTCATAAAAAATTAGGGGATAATTGGATTAGAAATTGGAGACAAATGGACTAGTGATTAAAAATGACCAAGTGGAACCATAGGGAGGTGATAAGTGTCACTTTCCTTTCCACACTCACCTATGATCCCTTTTAATCCATTTGAAAGATTGACTTTAATTTTTCTTTCATTTGGCTAAATACCTTCATCTTCTTCGTTATCTTTTTCATCTCTATGACACTCACCAACCTTTATCAACATTAAATCTTGCTCTCATTCTTCACTTGCTACTTCCATTTTTGTTGTCTTCTTCATTTTGCCACTAAATACCTAACCTATTCCTCCTTAAAAATTGATGATCGAGTATGCTTGGAGCAAGGGTTAGGTGACGATTTGAAGAAGCTTCGAGTTAATCAAGTAGCATATTGTTCTCCATGGGTTGCTTAAATATAAACATATGTGATGATAGTTTAAAGTTGAAATGATCATGATAGTAGAGTTAAATATATGTTGAACGTGGGTGAAGAAAAGAGAATATTGATGTCTTATTTTTGTGTATATGATGAGTAATAATTCATAAGTTGTGGTGGAGATGTTTTTGAGATAGAATGATCATCAAAATGGTGTTGATGATGAGTGCAAAATTTTGATAGATAAATAGATATTTTTCATGTTTTGTTTTTGATGTAAAATAATGTGGATTTTTTTGGTTGTTATAGAGATGAATTAGAATGAGTTTGAAGTTAAAGAAAAGGCAAGTGTAGTGTCTTGAAAAAGAGAAGAACTACTAAGATAGTTTAGAGATAAAATGAAGGTGATAATGGAGTTGAATGTGTGCAGAAATTTGATGAATGCATGTATACATTGATGTTTTGTTTTTTGTATTCAAACATATATTATGATTTGTTTATGAATAATATTGAGCTGAAATGGAGGTTATAATGAAGAGGAAATGATAAGGAATTAAGCTAGAAATGATAAACTAAGCGTAAGATATGTTAGATGTAACTTGTAGGAGTTGAAAAGCTAGAAAATAGGAAGAAAAGTTACCGGGATTTTTAGATGTGAACAATGCACGTTCGTAGGAATACATCCACGATCGTGGGAATACAAGAAAGAGCTTAAATTTTTTGTTAAAGTAACCCAAAATCGTGGGAAGTCATCCATGATCGTGGGAATGGCTTTTACATAAATTATGCTTCTTTTCTGTAATGTTTAAAACAGCAAATGGTTAGGTACTTTCCTATAATGCATTTAAGCTTAAATGAAGTTTCAAATGAACTTTGTTTGATGATGGATAAAGTGATTAAATGTGTGATATGTTTAGGGTGATAATTGGGGTTATAACTTAAGAATGGATTGTTATACATTAAGTATTCAAATATGGAAATTTGAAGATGTTCTAAGAATGAAAGTGCCCCTATGAAGGCTAACATAATTCAAAGAAAAAGAATGAAGTGTTTTGAGTAAAGATGAATGAGAATTTAGATGTTATGTGATCTTATAATGCTGGAATAATCTTGGTGAATGATTAATTGAGGAAATTTAGAATAATCAAGTATACTTAAGGTATAAACCTAAAAGTAAGCTAGACATATATAAGTATAATGTCAAATGATCATGAGATGTGAACTAAAGATATATAACCTGAATAGTCAAATTAAGCACGCATTATACATAACACATATACATATGTGTATGATTGAGTATTAATGTGATTGTGTAACTTAGTAATGTGTAAATGTATATGTGTTGCATGATATAGAAGCACAAATTGAGCGACCGCATCTAGACACTGCCAGGACATCAATGTAATAGCTATCTAGAGCATACTGTGAGTAATGTAGATGTTCTCACTAAGATTGTTTATCTTTGCTTAAATGTCAAATGTTGAATTATTATTGATGTGAATGTGTTAATTCCAAACATTGATGGTTTGAGGTGTTCGATGAATGAGATTTGCTTTAGAAGTGCTTATTATATGTGATTCTGACATAAATAAGTGTACTCAACATGATTGTTGAATGCTAGACTTAGGTTTGCTAAAAATGTGAAAGTGAATGTGTACTGAAAAAAAGTGACTGATTGGATATATGAGATTTGATGCATTTCATTCCATGATATACATAATCAGATAAAGACAGTTGTGACTGGAGTCGCCAATAAAAAAGAGCTAAAAACTTAGAATGTTTGTAAGAGCCTCAGGCTGACTATGTGTAATGAGCCTGGTATCCCAAACAAATGTGGGACAATTATTAATGATCCTGGTATCGACAATGGATACGGGGCAGTTAAAAAGGCACTCAATCATAAGAATATAATAACTAAATGTGAGTCGCATGCGCATTGCATATATATTTGATATGTACATTTTAAATGATCGAAATAAATTGTTTGAATTGTTCTGAATGTGAAATGTGAAATAAGTGAACATAATTGTATTTGATTAAATATGATGATTAGTGAAGAGAAATTTATTATATGATATCATGAATTGTCTGTGAAATTGGAATATGAATTGGTTATGTTATGTGATATAAGTGAGCACATTGATGATGACTTGCTCACTAAGTTAGCAAAACTCATAAAAAATTGCAACGTAGCTTTACAGGTATGAGAGGGGAGACTTAGTTTTTAAGAAGACTTAGAAAAAAACCAATACTGCTTTTAGACTCATGAAATGGCTCAAAGGTCAGTTAGCTGAGACTGAAGAGTTAGATAGAATTTTTGTATAGTTCCTCATTTATATATCATATTTTATAAACGGAACTGTAGACTTCGACAAACTTTCGATATTGTATACAATGCTACATTGTAAATTTACGTTTTATGAAATGAAAATGAGGAAATTGAGTTTTTAGATATTATGATCTGCGTGTTTTAATTATGATGCCATGATAAGTGATGTGATTACTCTAGTGCTTTGTTTCCACCGGCCATGTACTCAAATGTCGGATAGGCACATGGGTAAGTGTCGGATGGGAGTGGGGTGCTACATTTTTATATCAGAGTCGATCTGAATTGAACATTTGTTGAAAGATGGACAAGGAGAATATAAACAGGAGTTTAAAATTAAGAGACCTAGTATGTCCCAAGTCAATTCTGGCAGAAGGTTTAGTAAACGCCAGAATAGATCGTTTCAACCATCGACTAGATCAAGATAGTCGAGATTTAGACCGAGAGGTAGTTTTGCACAAGCTGGTACTAGTAGAGGTCCAGCATCTAGACAAACACTAAAAATGCCCAGTTATGAAAATTGTGGAAAAAAATATGGTGGAGAATGTTGGAAATTATCGGGAGCTTGCCTTTATTGTGTTTCCTTTGAACATTAGATTAGAGACTGTCCTGCAGTTTTCAGAGCACAGTCTGGAGTGAAGAGAGGATTAATAACTAAGACAACTATCTAGCATAGCAGAGTAAGTGGATCAGGACAGAGAGGCAGAGGTAGAGGCAGAGTGAATTCAGCTGGTCCTACTGTCAAGACTAAGGTGTAGAGTAATCAACTGTAGTCTTAGGCTAGAATTTTTGCCATCACCAAACAGGAGGCTCAGAACTCCCCAAATGTTGTAGCAGGTGTGTTAAATGTTTTTAATTTTGAAGCAATTACATTGCTAGATCCAAGATCTACGCATTTATTTATCGTACCGTATATAGCATCTAAACTGTATTGTGAGAGAGAAATGTTGAATTGTGATTTAGAGGTGAGTACACCAGTAGGTAATACTACAGTAATTGGTAAAGTTTATAAAGGGTGCATGATTCGGGTTGATCAGGTAGAATTGAAAGTTGATTTGATTATATTACAGTTGAAAGAGATAGACCTTATCTTAGGTATGGATTGACTTCCTGCTCATTAGATTGTAATGAACTGCTACACCAAAGAGGTGATTCTTGAATCTCCTAATCAGCCGAGAGTAATCTTTCGAGGTGTTAGTCAAGCAGTGCTAGCCAGATTAATTTCATCTGTGAGTGCTTTGAGATTGATTCGAGGAGGATGTAAGGCTTATTTAGCCTATGTAGTTGATACTCATACTGAGCAGACAGTGCAGGATATTCCTGTTGTAGGGATTTCCTAGATGTGTTTCTTACTGAATTATCTGGTCTACCCCTATATAGGGAGACAGAGTTTGCTATCGACCTTGTTCTAGGTACTACTCCTATATCTATTCATCCATATAGGATGGCACTTGTGGAAATTAAGGAACTTAAGGCTCAATTATAGGAATTGTTGGATTAGGGTTGTATTAGACCAAGTATATCACCTTAAGGAGCCCCAATTTTATTTGTGAAGAAGAAAAACAGGACTTTGAGGTTATGAATTGACTATAAGCAGTTAATCGAGTGATAGTAAAGAATAAGTACCCATTACTGAGGATAGATGATTTACTTGGTCAGTTACAGGGAGCTCAGGTGTGCACTAAACTAGATTTGAGATAATGATTCTATCAGTTGAAGATAGCAAAGGCTGGTGTACCGAAGAGTTCATTTAAAACCAGATATGGGCACTTTGAGTTTTTGGCAATGCCTTTTGGGTTAACAAATGCTTCAACAACTTTTATGGCATTGATAAATAAGATATTCCAACCCTACTTAGATCATTTTATGATTGTTTTCATTAATGATATTTTGGTGTATTCGAAAAGCAAAGAGGAACATTTTGAACATTTGAGGTCAGTCCTACAAATAATGAGAGAAACAATTATATGCCAAGTTCAATAAGTGTAAATTTTGGCTTGATTAAGTATAGTGACCCATACAGGTAGACCCATAGAAAGTAGAGGCAGTGATGAAATGGGAAGCTCTGAGAAATATGTCTGAGATTTGGAGTTTTCTTGGACTAGCAAGATATTACAGGAGATTTGTCGAGGGGTTTTTATTGATTTCATCCCCTTTGACAAAACTTTTGAGGAAGAATGTACCTTTTAGATGTAATGATGAATGCCAAAAGAGTTTTGAGGAACTAAAACATCAATTAACTATTCCATTTGGATCTGGAGGTTATGTTGTGTATAGTGATGCTTCACACTAGGGGTTAAGATGTGCAGTGATGCAATATGACAAAGTGATTGCATATGCATCGAGACAGTTATGGTCTCATGAGTTTAACTATCTGGTTTATAGTTTAGAACTTGCTGCAGTGGTATTTGCTTTGAAAATTTGGAGACATTATTTATATGGTAAGACATTTTAGATATTTACTGATTAGAAAAGTTTGAGATATTTGTTGAGTAAGAAGGAATTGAATATGAGACAAAGACGATGGATTGAATTGCTAAAGGATTATGATTGCACAATTAAATATAATCCTGGTAAAGCTAATGTTGTAGCTGGTGCATTAAGTAGGAAATCTAATAGTATTGTGGCACAAATTCAAACATCGAGGTTACCAAACGTAGTCTAATTAAGAGCATTAAATGTTCAGTTGAAGTTAGGGCAGGATGAAGCATTGTTAACTACGTTGAAGCTTAGTCCGATGTAAGGATCTAGAATTTGTGAAGTTAATTTAGAGGTTGGAACATATTCTGAATTCTGAGTTTGAATTAAGAGATGAGACATTGTGGTTGAAGCAAAGACTGTGTACCTAATGTAGAAGATATGAGAAAAGAGAGTTTGGAGGAAGCATGTAACACCCCACTCCCGCTGAACCCGAACCCGATATCGACAGTGATACCCGAGTCCGTGCCCCGCGAGGATGACG
>JANZXP010088577.1:0-23927 GCA_027576715.1 Erythroxylum flavicans
TGTGAATGATGATGGTGATGATGGGATTGATGAGATGTTAGACGATTGTCAGAATTATATGGAGACTATGAATGAAATAGGAATGCCTAACATAATTGGTAGTATGACATAAGATAATTTTGGGAAGTTATTGAAAGTTGCTTAAGAACAATTATATCCAAGGTGCTCTAATTTTTCTCAACTATTATTTGTTGTGAAGTTGTTTCATTTGAAGGTTTATAATAAATGGAGTAACATGTCATTTGACATGTTAATTGACTTACTAAATGATGCATTACCTATCGGACATAAGTTACCAAAATCTTACTGTGATGCAAAGAAACTGTTAAGGGACCTTGGATTGAGATATATTTTAGTTCATGCTTGTAAGTATGACTATGTTCTTTATTGGAAGGAAAGTAAAGAACTTTAGGAGTGTCCTATTTGTGGTACATCAAGGTGGCAGGTGGACGATAGGAGAGGGAAAAAGATACCGATGAAAATCCTTCGATACTTTCCTATTAAACCATAATTACAAAGACTGTTTATGTCAACAAAAATAGCCATAGATATGAGGTGGCATAAAGAGAAACACATTGATGATAACATTATGCGTCATCCAGCAGATTCAATGGCATAGAAAGAGCTTGATAGAAAGTTCCCATGGTTTGGACAAGATTGTCGTAATGTTTGACTTGGATTGGCCTCAGATGGATTTAATCCTTTCGGTAATGTAGGTCCTAGGTCCCCATACCGATTTTATGGTGACTACGTGTCACCATTTGATAATTATTATACATATATATATATATTTGGAAACATTCAATGAAATAAAATAAATTATAGCATTTAAATGTCATAAAGGACTAAGCAAGAAAATTCGTGGTGGGATCGTAGACTAATTATAGACACAAAATTAAATTATTCAAAAACCAATAATTTAATAAAATAATTAATACACAATTTAATAAGGGATATCAAATTAAAAGAAATAGTTAATAATGATTTTTAAATAAAGAAAATTCATAGGAAAGGTAAAAATATTACCCTACACAATTTATAAAAATTTTCCATACCGAAAAATGAACCAAGAATATTTAATTTGGGTGATTAAGAAAAATTTACAATTTATGCTAATAATGAAAGAATAAGGGATTTCAAAAATGATATAGACACGGCGAGAGAGAGAGTCTGAAAAATTCAAAGAGTCACAATCGTACCGTAGTACGATCGCGACATTAAAAAAAATGTAGCAAGTCGTGATCATTCTACGTTACGATCGCAACCATGAACTACAAGGGGGCTCGTAGTCGGGACTTGGTCGCGGCCGTGAATCTGGCCAATTAGGCCAGTGGCGATCGCGAATGAGTCGCGATCAAGAATTTTAGGGCTTTGTTGTGATCGTGGCTAGGTCGCGATCGCCAGTTGGGTGCCTTCGTCGCGATCGCGAATAGGCGAATATAATCGCACAGTCACGATCGCACCCCTCACGATCGCGACTTTTTCCCATATTTAATATCCTTACTTCTAATCAACATATCTTTCAATCCCGAAACCCAAAAATTATAAACTATATATCATTGGAAAGCTAAGATCAAGATATACAACTTTTATGAAGAAATGTTTACCTAATTCAGTCTGTATCAGTACAGTTTAATCATCTAAATAAAGTTACCATTTCAGCCAATTTCATACTTCATTTATGCATAATTGCACCTAAACCCAGCTACCTTATAAGAGTCATAACTTCTACACCTGACGTCCAAAAATTTCGATTTTTATAGCGATAGAAAGCTAAAAGAATAATCTACAACTTTCATTAAAACTACTTAGCCTAATTCTACCTATAT
This sequence comes from Erythroxylum flavicans, assembly GCA_027576715.1. NCBI lineage: Eukaryota > Viridiplantae > Streptophyta > Magnoliopsida > Malpighiales > Erythroxylaceae > Erythroxylum > Erythroxylum flavicans. The sequence continues at coordinate 1,830 of JANZXP010088577.1, forward strand.
CAATTTAGTTTAAGCTCCAAAGTTTCAGATCACTGTTCCATTGGTTTCCCTGCTTTTACTCATCTGTTTACTAACAATTCTTCTGCACATTTCACAGGACCCCAACCAACATAAAATTTCCTACATATCAAAACTCCTTTGCTACGTAATTTAACTCAAACAAGTTTAACCGAAGATACCACAACATTCAACACAAGCCAACTCAACAATAACAGAAAATTCTGCATATTTAGCTATCCATACATACATCAGAAAATTTCTGCATTTTCTGTCAACATTCACTGTCCATTTTTACTGTTCACTTGCAACAACAAAGTTGGTACACAATTTCATAATTCATTGCACAATGCCATAACAGTATCATGGTTACAAAAATACTGATGCAGAAATGTTTCTAGAAATGTTCCGCACTAACTTAGTTACAAAATCGAATTTCTTGGAGATTGCCAAACTCTTTGCAAGGATCACTTATACTTTGCTGATTCTTCACCTGAGGAGTGAAAATTGATGGGGTGAGCTGAAACCTCAATGGCTAATATGCCTATAGTCATTGATAATGAACTATACACATCATAAATGAACATTCATAATCAAATACAACACACCATTATAAAGAACATATTGGCTGAAAAACATCATCAAGCATATCACTCCCATATTCATCATAAGTTAACATATTCAAAATGCAATGCACATCATAATGGCTCGAGAGTTCTGTGGAATGAAACGGCGAAACCGAAGTTTAAACCGTGAGACAAAACGAGTCCGATTTCTCAGTATCTTGTGGCCATAAGCGGGCAGCCGAGAGAAGGCTATAAGTCAACATGCACGTGACAACGAAACGAATTTCTCTCTCGCCCACATAACAGATTTTACAATGCTTAAACATTTCCGAATATGTTCATGCTTTCATACTTTTTATATTTTCTGTTCTTCATCCACACAAAGTAACAAAATCCTTTCAAAGTAGTATGGTATACATTCACAGAGAATAAAACAAACACATTAAGCATACATACACATAATCAATAGTTCATCATCACAAAACCATAAACATATTACCCACCTATTTAACTTGATATTTTTCAAAATCAAGCTTGGTCTTCTCCTTGCTCTTGTTGGTGATTTTCTTGATTACCTATGACAAACATATTTCATTTTATCAACACTCATGCATGAAGCTACATACTATCCATAATAAACTTAAGCTTAACCTATTCTTGATTCTATCTAAACTAAGATCTAAGCAAGTCTAAAGAAGACACCATCTTCTTATTCTTCTTCCTTCTTTCTTCATCTTCATCTTCATCATATTCATCTTCTTCATATTAAAACCTACTTTTCTTTACTTCTTTCTTCATTTTCTTCACATTAAACCTTCTTTTCCTACTTCCATAATTTATTAAAACAAGAAAATCTAAACAAGGAACTTACCTAAGCTTTTCCTTCTTCTTCTTTCTCTTCTTCTTTCCTTTCTTTCTCCTTCTCTCCTTCTAGGTAGATTCACGACTCTTCTTCTCTTCTTTTCTTATAACTCACGACTCTCTACTTCTTTGTATGCTTTGTCTTATTCAATTTAATGCAATTTTTTGTGTTTTTACCATTTTGCCCTTCCTTATTCAAGTATTTCCACAACTACCCTTCTCTTTATTCTCCTTCTCTTCTTTAATTCTCACCACCCTCATTCACGACTTCCTCCTCTTTGTCTTGTTCATTTAAGACATATTTCTTGTGTTTTTACCAATTTACCCCTTCTTTTAATTCATACTACCTTACAAAATTTAAAAGATACCTTATTAATCTCCAAAAACTCCTAATTCATAAATTCTAATTTATTTTCATGCTTGATAATTTAATAAAATAAATAAAATAAAATAAAAATGTAAAAAAAATCCTAAAAGCGGGATCCAACACACATGGATAGGATTTTCAAAAATAAAGGGACACAACAGGTGAATGAAGCTCAAGCTGTGAATCAAGAGGAGGAAGAATAACTATTTGTAACTTCTTGTTATGCAAGTAACAACAACGGTGTAACTTGGCTAGTGGATAGTGGTTGTACAAACTACATGACTAACAATGTTGAGTTCTTCAAAGACCTTAACAAAACATCTATCTCCAAGGTAAGAGTTGGTAATGGAGAGTATATCCTAGTGAAAGGTAAAGGTTTTGTTGCAATTGAAACTCTTTCTGGAATTAAGGTAATTGCTGATGTACTGTATGTTCCTCAAATTGATCGAAATTTACTAAGTGTTGGTCAATTCCTTGAGAAAGGTTATAAATTGATTTTTGAAGATAGAATTTGCATAATAAAAGATGCAGAGGGACTAGCTGTGTTTCAGTTAAAATGAAGGACAAGAGCTTCTCACTTGATCTTATAGAGAGCGGGCAAGCTGCATATCAGGCCTATATGAGAACCACTGACCTTTGGCACAAAAGGTTGGGTGATTATCATCATTCTGCAGTCATTTTAATGAAGAAGAAAGAATTGATGCAAGACTTGTGTTCACTAGAAGAGAGCATATCGAATGGAAAAACTTGTCAGTTTGGCAAACAAACAAGACTACCCTTTCCATAAAAGGCTTGGAGAGCCTCACAAAAACTTCAGCTTGTGCACACTAACCTTTGGAGGGTCTTACAAGACTCCATCACTTAAAGGTAGTAAATGTTATATGCTTTTATATATGATCTAACTAGGATATGTTGGATATATTTTCTCATATTCAAATCTGAAGTGGCTAGTATGTTTTGGAAATTTAAAGCTTGGGTAGAAAATCAAAGTGGCTGTAAGATGTTAATGTTGAGATCTGATAATGGAAAAGAGTAAACCTTCAATCAATTCAACAAATTCTATGAAGAAGCAGTGATTGAGCATCAACTTACAACTCCTTATACTCCACAAAAATGGAGAACTATAAGAAAATTGTAAATTACTGATGGAAAAAATTTTGTAGTACATGGTTTCCATCGGTATAGTTATCAGAAAAAATGTGATTTGCGATGGAAAAAAGAACTCTGTGGGTAAAGGAGGAGGCAAAACTTTTGCCAATGGAAATTAGCGACAAATTAGTGAACGTTGTCATAAAAATAGGTGCCAATGATTCCTAGTAAGAAATACCGACGAAATTTTCCGAAGAAATTTATGTCTGTTGGTAATTTACCGATGGAACAAACTTCAACGATGTCGGGTTATTGTTTTAATTCTAAGGAAAATGATTTCATTTGTTTAACCACAAATGACGTCATTTCTTTATCATATTTTGGCGCAAGTCGATCCCTCTTTCTCGTATTTCATCTGGTTTGTGAAAAAATTCAGAAAACCTTTCCCTCCAACCTCGCCATCGTCATCTTCTGGTGTTCTCTGGTGATACGCCATCTTCGTCGTCAATTTCTCCAAATAGTCGTCCATCGGGGTTAGTTATTCCTCCTTTCCAATTGGTTTTTCATTTTTCTTCTTGTTGTTGTTAAGGAAGGATTTGTTTTTGGTTTTGGTTTATTTCGTTTGTTTTTTCTTCATTTATTTCAGGTGTTAGTGGTTCATTCTGCATTTGAACTTGTTGTTGTTGGTGAAGAATGCAAGGTACCAGTGTTTTTATTGATAGTTAGGGATGAGTTTGTTATGCCTATAAAGTGTTCGATGAAAGACTTAAAGGGATAAATTTGTTTTGTTTTAATATGGTAAGTTAAATAGAATCAGATGCAGTGTGGATAGGATTCAGACACATTGTTTATACTTTTATAACAAATACATAATTGAACTAGCATATATATGGTTTCCTAAATCTTAATTGTTAACAATAATAGAAGGTCAAAACATATGTTAGGAAAAAAATCGTAATGATGATGGTGAATTAAGTATAAGTTGAATAGTTTTAGAACTAAAAGAAAATAAATGAGACAAATCATTTATGACATGGCAAAATAAAGGATAGATACGAATGTTTATACTTTAGGATTAGAATTAGTTTATACTTCACATTAATTATAGTCTTAACTAGGGGCTGGGAATTGAAAATAAAAATGCAATATCTATAGTAGATATTAGGTCTTAAAATTAAATTGAAATGCCAAAGTTTCATTTATAGGAAACAAAATCTAACTTTCATGAATAAGTGATTCTTCTATATTTATAGGTTTAATTTTAAAAATAAAAACTAGTGTGATATACTTCAAAAATGTGTGCTATGACATTATGTTTAATATAAGGCCTATTAGATGTGGGAGCATGATTCTTGCTTCTAAAATAATGTTGAGTCATAGATGACTGTGAATGAGATTGCATGCTACCTTATGTCGTTGTATATAATTTATAACTATTCTTTTCCTAATAATATTAAGCTCTATGCCAAATTTTTAACCATACATGAATGTATAAGACTTGCCTTTAGAGTAAGGCCTAATAGGTGAAGCATATGTTTATGATTTACATGTATGCTTAGATATTGATACACTATGTTTATTTTTCATTTTAGCAAAGGTTATTCAATATGAAAATGTTTTCCTTTGATAAATGTAGTATTATAATTGGATGCGTGCCCATAATTATATTTAATCCCATACCTATTATTGGAATTCTTTTATGCTCTTAGCATGCTTTTTAGTTTCTCACTTCCTTAGTGAACTTAGACAATGAGTCCTTGAAAGAATTAACCTCCTTCTTTAATGTCTTAATCTTATGCTTTAATTCACCTAAGTTATGATTGCTAATAATAGCCACACTCTTACATGATTTTATAGTATACAATTCATTCTTCATCATATCAATATCACTTATGTACACATCTAAATACTTTGAGACTCTTTTACCCCAGAGTATAGTTTATTCCTTTTCATACTTATGATCTCAAGACTTTAAACTAGTTCATAATTATGATCTCAAGACTTTCTTAATCTTTTCTGTCTCAACTTTACTTGATCTACCTGTAACTTCTTCTTATTAGCCTCTTTAATTTAAGAGGGTCCCCTCATCCTATTCACATTGTTCTTATTTATCATGCCACTCATATTGCATGCCTTTTTATGTCTTTAAATGTGAATTATTGTAATTTTTGCCTTTAATTTTATGTTCTTCATATGTAGAATATGAAAAATACATGAGCACATGACTTGTCTTTCTTGCAGGTCGTGTTTTGTGTTAAAGAACATCAAGAATTGTCCAACGTCATTCATCTTCTTTGTAGTTTGCCATTGTTCGTCTATCAAGGTAAGTCATTCAACTATCAAGGTAAGTCATTCAACTAAGTAATGCCTATAATGTGATCAATTTTGTATTTTTCTTTGCAATTTTACCTTTAACAATGGTTGATAAGTTGTTTAAATTGTTTAATACTCTAAATATTTATGTATGGGTATTGTTTAAATTGAAACATAAAGACTTGACAAGCCATTGTGATTAATTCAAGTATTCATTTATAGGAAACAAAATCTATTATGGATGATTTGAGGCATAATAAACCCTAGGATGGTATATAGGCTGGAAACCTACGATGTAGTTCTTACAAGGCTTATCGGTGAAAAATTCTATGAGCCTAAGAGTCATAGTGAGAACTTGCTTTCTCGATTCATATGGTGTAACAATGTCATCTACTATAGTGCTTGTTTAAAATTAAACTTTGGAATCAACTTGTAGGTGATTGATGCAAATATAGTTATCTTGGTTTTGTATGTTGTTGTTTGGAATTTCGTTAGAATGATTGATGGCTAGATGTATGAATTACATAACAATTTATTGCATGTCAAATAAATTTTTATAATTATGGATTATTTGAGACATAATAAACTCCTAGGATAGTATATAGGCTCGAAACTCATGATGCAACTCTGATAAGACTTATCGGTGAAAAATTCCACAAGCCTAGGAGTCACAGAGAGAACTTGCTTTCTCAATTCACATGTGTAAATAATGTCACATACTATAGTACTTGGTTGGCATATTGTTTTTTATGACTAATACTCATATATGTTTAGTTTGTATAATTGTGAACTCATATGATAGGATAGGTTGGTTTCAATTTAGAGGGGAAATGGTCAAAGACTTGTAAAAACTTAGGGGATGTTTTGTAAAGTGAAAATTAAATGTTTTGTAAACTTAGGATAAATGAAGGATATTAACTATGAAATCACTTTTTTAAATAACAATTTTGCAGAAATGAGTAATGTTGATAGATCTTGGATGTATAGACGATTAACACCCGATGGTTTCATTAATCCTGAGTTTATTGAGGGACCTGAAGCTTTTATTCACTATGCATGTTCTCAACCTGCATATATGGTTGGTTCAAAGATTAGATGTCCATGTAAAAAGTATAAACATATTTTTTTTCTTTCTATTGATGAAGTGGATCTCCATTTGTTAATAAAAGGGTTTGTTCCAAATTATTTTCAGTGAACACGACATGGGAAGCCATTAATTTGTAGCTCCTTAAGGGGTAATGAAATAAACTCATCAATAAATGTGGATGGGTTTGAAGGGGGGCTGGATTTGTAACAAATAATGTGGGTGCAACTGAAAATCCTTACACCCAAATTGTTTATGATGCAGCTGGTTATACCTGTTAGGCAAATATAGAAAATCTTGAAGAAGAACCAAACCCATATGCAAAAAAGTTTTTTGACTTGCTAAAATTAGCCAACCAAGAATTATGGCCAAATTGTGAGACCATGACTTAATTATCTTCAATTGATCGAATATTGAACATACAGTCTGAAAGGCATATTCCTGATCAAAGTTTGGATAAAATTCTTGCTTTGTATAATGAATCATTGCCTCCTGATCATACAGTGGTTCATAATTTCTACAATATGAAGAAACTTACTAGGGGTCTTGGTTTACTAATTAAAAAAATTGATTGTTTCAATTTGGATGTATGTTGTTTTGAGGAGATGATGTGGAATTGATTGTTGCAAAACTCTGAAACTATTTATGAGAGTCAGGCATATCTTGATGCAGTGGGTGGTAGGGACTGCTCTGGAAGGATTTTCAACTTAGATTCATTTGCAAACACATATCATTTGCAATCCTCCATATCCACTACAGCTGTATCTAGTAGACGGTTTGCATCAAATGAAAGAGTCATTCAACTTAAGAGCATATTAGAGAGGCTAACAACTCAGTTGCAACAGTCGATGGAGTACATAGCCTAACTCCGTAATGAGATGGATTAGTTGAAGGGGAGGGACAAGATCTTATCGTAGCAGTAAGAGCATCCACCTTTAGAACCTGTATAGCTTAAATGGATAATTAAATGTATTTGATGTTTTGTTATTCTTAAATTTTTGTATAAATTCTTAATTTATAATTATTTTCAAGATAATTATTCGTGTACATTTTAATTTTTATTATATTAATAATCAGGATAATGTTTATTTTACATTATCAATCAATATTATATTATTTACAGAAATTAAATATAAAAAATTCATAAGATTATGAACAAAAAACTAGGGTAGGGAGTGAGAAATGGTGGTAGAAATTTATCAAAGTTAAATTTCCTGACAAAACTATAATATTATGTCACTAATTACCGACGAGATAACACCATCCATTGGTACATTACCGACAGAACATATCATTCGGTAAAAATTTAGTGATGATTGTTTTCATTGGTAACCTTAGTGACGGATTGTTATATATCTGTCAGTTACTTTAACGGCGAACCTACAATTTCCCATCAGCAAATTCATCAACGAAATATTGGGATTCTGTCCTCAAAGTAGCGACGGAAATATTATAAATTTGTCGGTGAATTTTTCTTAACTTACTTATGGAAATCTAAAATTCTATCGCTAAAAGTACCAACGGACATATAAACTTCTGTTGATAAATTTACCAACGACCATTTCTTCGTCGTTTCTTTCCTCGGTAATTTCCATTGCCAAATTTGTTTCTTGACAGAAACTCTTTATTTTTTGTCAGTAATTTTCATCACAAAAACCTAATTTTCTTATAATGGAGTTAGCAAGAGGGAAAATAGAACCATCATGTAAACGACTCGTTGCCTGTTGCATAAGAAGGATTTGCCTAAAACATTTTGGGCAGAGGCAATCAACACTGCTTTTTTTGCTGAACATATTACCAACTAAAGCTCTTTACAATCAAACACCTTATGAAGGATGGTTTGGTCGTAAGCCATCTCTGTCAAATTTAAAAGTGTTTGGTTATTTGTGTTTCTCTTATGTTCCTCAGGTTAAGAGAGATAAATTGGACAAGAAAGTTGTTCTTGGAATATTCATAGGCTACATCAATACTTCAAAAGCCTACATAATATTTCAGCCACATACAGGAAAAATAATTATCAGTAGAGGAAAAATAATTACCCATAGAGATGTTGTCTTTATGGAGGAGAGCAATGGGATTAGAATACAAGTAAAGAAGAGCAATATCCTAGTGGATTACAGCTCAATGTAGACGATGTGGATGACCAACCAATTAGAGGTACAAGGTTACTTTTTGACATTTATGTAATGCAATGTTGAAGTATTAGAACCTACAGGTTTTAAGGAAGCAATGAAGGAGCAAAAATACATAGCTGTCATAAAGGAAGAGCTGCGAATGATTGAAAAAAATAATACTTGGCAGCTAGTTGAAAAACATCAAGATAGAAATGTTATTGGGGTAAAATAGGTTTTTAGGACTAGGCTTAATGCTGACAGATCGGTAAACAAGCATAAGTCAAGGCTTATTGTAAAAGGATATGCATAAGTCTTTGGTATAGACTTCTTTGAAACCTTTGTTCCAACGGCAAGTGTAACATCCTGTTCCTATACTAAGGTTAGAACCCTAAAATACTGTATATGTGAGATCAAAGAGAGATTAAGAAAAATGCATTTCATGCTTATGCATAATGTTAGCATACACACACGTGAATTTGAATTTTTGCACATTAAAATGACTGTATATGCATTCATTGACATTTTCAGGTATAATTAATTTATAAATGTGATTATATTGAGAATTGTGGTTTTATGTATTGAAAATTGAGTTGGTGTGTTTAATTAGGGATTTATAATTTTTAGTAAAAATTTGAGAAATTTTTGAAATTTTGGATAATTTTTGGACTAGGAAAAATGCCAAGTGGCAGAATCATTGATGAATAGTGGTTGAAATAAAAGTCAAATGGCAGTGAAAATTTTTATAAATGACATTTGGATTTAATGACATGTGTCATTGAAATTTGGAGACAATTGGAGTAGAAATTGGAATTTATGGACTAGTTTACTAAAAGAACCAATTGTGAATCAATAGAGATTGGACATGTGGCAAGTGATATGTGTCACTTGCTAAGCCATGCCCTTATCCCACGATGGTTTAATTAATTGGAAGACCATTAAATGGTCTTGTATTTTGCTTTTCTTCTCCTCCTTCACAAATTTTCTCAATAATCTCCATACATGTTAAACCTGACTCTCTCTCCTTTGATTTACTACTCTTAACTTGCTCTCTCTTTCATTCTTACTAAAGACTCAACCTTATCACTCTTTGATGTTGATGAACGTGGGTTATGAGGAGAGCTAGGGTTAAGAGTGATTTTGAAGATGTTTGAAGATTTTGAAGCTTAATCAAGTAAGTAGCACCTAAACCTTTATGAATTGTTTAAGTATAAGCATTTATGATGATAGTTAAAGGTTAAATGACATGAAATGGTGTTATGTGTATGATGGACGTGAGTGATGAATAGATGATGTGAATGTCTTGCTTTAACAATTCATATATTATTATAGATATGTTTTGAGGTAGAATGATCTTCATAAAGGGTTAAAATGAGTGTAGAAAAATCAATGATGAATGGGTAAATGTGTATGCTCTATTTTTGGGTAATGATCAAATATATGTCATGAATTGTTTGTGAATGATATTGAGTTGAAATGGAGCTGAGAATGAAGAGTAAATGAAGTAGAAAGGGTGATCTATGTATAAGATGTGTTAGGTGTAAGATGTTGGATGTGTAAAACCTGGAAATTATAGTAGTAACATGTTCACTACGTATGCTTCTGTGAAAGTTCGTTGTGGCCAACTCCTTGGTTCGCCACGGCCATCTTATAAGATTTAACAAGGATTCCTCTCGGGAAAAGTTCGCTGGGGCTAAATCCTGGCTTCGCTGCAGTCAACTTTCCTGTGGAGCTTAAACATGCTTTGGTATTTTGATCATAACTTATTATGTAGTTATCCGAATGGAGTGATTCTTAATTTGGAATAGACTAGAGACATAGGGATATAATTTTTCTGAAGAAATATAATTTTAATTCTATCTCTAAGAATTTCAAATTCTGGACTGAAGTTAAGTATAGGGCACTATTACAGTTTAAGAACAGTCTGAATTTATTTGGAGTATAACTTTTGGGATACTGAACCGAATTGAATGATATTAGTGTCATTAGAAACTTAAGAGATAGAAGATTTTATAGAATAAATTATTCTTGAATTTCTTCATTTTCATTATTAGATTGATCATGAAAAGTTGACCCGAAAGTGTGTCTTAGGAAAAATCTGAATTGACCAAATGAGTTATGAATTTTGATTATAATGGTTTTATTGAGGTGTAATCCTAAGTACCAATTATAATTAGGCAAGTTTTGATATATGATGGATGATGTGACAAGAATTATGGAAAAATACCCGGAAATGTCATTGAACGTGCATTGTGCATATTTCATGTACATATGTTTGCATTAATGTTTATACAATTGTGCAAAATTGTGATATGTGTATATTGCATGATATAGACGAGCATATAGAGCGTAAACATCCAAATGTTGTCGAGACTTCAAGGCAATAGCTTCGGGAGCAAATAGTGAGTAACCTGGATGGTTTCACGGAATTAATTGTTTGCTTTAGAATATGTTTTGAATGATGATATGAATGTGATTTGATTATGCTGATGCCGAACAATGAAGGTCCTAGACTTAATGAATGAATGTGATATTAAAGTGCTCCTTGTATATGAATATGACGAAATAAATGTGTTTTCTCAACTTGATTATGGAAAGTCAGATCAAGTTCCGAAGAAAAGCATGAATGTGCATATAGGGAAATAAGTGTTTTCTCAACCTAAATGTTGAATGCCGGACCAAGGTCTGATGATATGTTAAAGTGAACATGTAAAGTGAAATAAAGTGACTGATTGATCATATGTGACTTGTGTATTTCATTACATGAATGCATGTTAACATAAAGGCTATTGTGACTGGAGTAGCCATCAGAAAAGAGCTTAAAGCTCAGAAAGTGAAAAAGAGCTTAAAGCTTAGAATGTGATTAAGAGCTTAAAGCTTAGAATGTGATTAAGAGCCAAAGGCTCATTATGTAAAATGAGCCCTGTATCTCCAACGGATAAGGGACAGTTATTAACAAACCCGGTATTCACAATGGATACGAGACAATTATAGGCACTCGGTCACAACAATAACAATTAAAAGTCAGTCCTATGAACATTGCATATATAATTGATATGTATGTTTAAATGATTGAAATGCACTATTTAAATGGTTCAAATGTGAAATAAATGAATAAAGTGTTAATTGATGTTACATGATGAATTAATATAGTGATCGAAATTATGTGATACTTATGTATATATAAAGATGTGAATTATATGTTATGTGTATTGAAGTGATGCATGAATTGAGTGAACCATCGATGATGGTTACCTCATCTGAGTTCGCAAAACTCACTCAAAATTTCCAATATCTTTCAGGCTCAGAAGAGTTATCCTGTTAGGCTAACGGGAGTACAAACACTGCATTTAAGTAAAAGATAGCGTTCAGGATTAGTTCACGTTTGCATTTGTATTTTCTTATTTTTGTATCAAATTAAGCCTTCCGCAATTATGTAACATGTATATTTGAATATTTTTGTTTTGTAATAACTTTCCATAGTGGAAAGGTTTGTAAATGAGATTGATCATGAGTGTAATAATAATAAATGTGATTTTGATGTTATGACAGAAAAGAATAGGCCCAATTTGATTACTAATATTCCGCATATGCGTGCATTGTAAAAGAATCATAATTTTTGTAATGAGTTCGATTATTGACTGTTCTAGCATGCCACTCTTGTGGGGTATGCTCTTGCACATCACTCAGAATGTGAGGTACGTGTCTTACGAGAGTGGGGTGCTACAGCAAGGCTTGACACTATTAGACTACTTCTTGCTATTGCAGCTTAAAAGGGTTGGAAAGTCTTCCAACTAGATGTGAAGTCTACAATTTTGAATGGTTTCTTCGAGGAGGAAATCTATATTGAACAATCAGAGGGCTTTGTTGTGAAAGGATAAGAGGAGAAGGTGTATTTGTTGAAGAAGGCTCTATATGGTCTCAAGCAGACACAAAAGGCCTGGTACTGTCGTATAAATGATCACCTTCTAAGCTTAGGCTTTGTTAAAATCCTGAATCAAGCAACTCTATATGTGAGAAAGGCTCACACTGACTTAACTGTTGTTTCTGTTTATGTTGATGATATTTTGATCATAGGAAATAATCAAGAGCTCATTGATGATTTCAAAGCTAAAATGCTGAAGGAATTCAATATGAAAGACTTAGGATTGATGTCTTACTTTCTTGATTTGGACTTAAGGCAATAGAACAATGAAATATTCATAAGCTAGCGTAAGTATGCCAGTGAGATCTTGAAGAAGTTTCATATGGAGGGGTGTAAGGCTATTAACACTCTCATACAATCTGGAGTGAAAGTTCTGCGAGGATGATGGTGCTTCCAAGGTGAACGAGAATCACTACAGAAGTTTAATTGGTTGTCTTATGTACCTCACTGCCTCCAAACCAGATATTGTGCAGGCAGTGAGTCTTTTGTCTAGATTTACGCATTGTGTAAGTGAGGAACATATGTAAGCTGCTAAACATATTGTGAGATACATCAAAGGAACTGTTGACTATAGTATCAAGTATACCAGTAGTAAAAGTTTTGATTTAACAGAGTTTTCTGACAATGATTAGGTAAGTGCAATTGATGATATGAAGAACACAACTGATTTTTGCTTCACTTTTGGTTCAGATATGATCAATTGGAGTTCTAAGTAGAAAGAAATTGTTGCTCAAAGTACTGCAAAAGCTGAGTTTGTAGTTACAACTGTAGCATTAAACCATAAGGAAAATTTTGCAAGATCTAAATGTGGTGCAGCTAAAACCAACTCAGATTTCTGTTGATAATCAAGCAGCTTTATCAATCTCCTCAAATCCAGTTTTTCATGATAAAATAAAACATTTCAAGATTAAATTTTATTTTCTCATGGAGATTCAGAAGGAAGGGGAGGTCTCCTTAATTTACTGCAAAACTGAAGATCAGATGACTGATTTTACTAAGGTTTTATCTAAAGCCAAATTTGAAGATTTAAGAGACAAATTGGGAGTTTGCAACGTTAAAGGCAAGAAGGCGTGTTAATATTGCCTCAATGTAGTGTTAGGAGAATTGAACGTGATTGTAATTTGTTTTGTTGTTAAATTGGTCTTTCAATAGAAAAGCCTAGTTTTAAGGATCGTGAGTCAGAGTTTGGTAGAGAAATTGTTGCAAGTTTGTTGTTAATATACTAGCGTAGGTAGCTATGTTTTTTGGTTATTTATGGTCTATATTTTCTTTCTTTTACTGTCACTCGTGTATTTAAGAAGTTGAATTCAAAAACACAGATATATAAATTCTTCGGTTTCTTTTATTTGTTTACTGATTAATTTCAGTTAAGAAACCCAACAGAGCGCTTGGGTCAAGATTGGTGCTTTTGATGAAGGACATATGAGGGATCATGTCGCTGTGACTAATGTTTCTATTGATATTGACTGTTGTGCTGTCAAGAGGAGCATCAAGAGAATCCCAGCTTGCAGTTTTCACAAGGTGCTTATTTCTCTCTTTTTTTTAATTTACAATAGGTATCTTAGCTTTGTCGAACTAATCCTAAGCCCCTAAGATCCCATCCCAGGAGCCCTAGAGGAGGTAAATCTGGAACCCTAAGGTCCCTCAGGTTCTTACGTAGCCTGTACACTTCTGCGCACAAGGAGTCATCACATACTAATTGGTCAACTGCTGATTGATTACTAGCCCTGCTTAGCATCAGGTTCCCATCAACCCCAGGTTCCCAGTAGTTCCAATTCCCACACTGCTGCTGGAAGCGAGACGTTCGTAATTGATCTGACCAAAAGCATGCCCAGGGGGCTAGAAGATCATCAACAGGGAAAATTTCCCCTCTACCCTCTTTTGTGGTGACTCGAACTTAATACCTCCTACAAAGGAGAGCCTTAAGTGAGGAGTTGAAGCCAATTAGGCCGCTCCTACTTGTCGCTTATTTCTCTCTTTGATTTGTTCTCCTGTAGTTTTCTTTCTTTTTTTTTCTCTCATAGAATGCTCGACTTCCTTGTTTCTTGATACTGCTCTGGGTTCAAATATAGACTATTAACTTATTTCTTTTCTGCACCGCCCCCAAACAATAGTCGTTGTTCCCTTGCTTGTCGTAGTTTTTGTTCCTCTTAATGTAGTATCTCTGATTTTTAGTGGGCATGTTTTATTTCAAGTTCTAGTGCTGTTTGAGGCCAATATGATTGCTGATGGATGTTTCTATGAAATAGCTGGTTGTCTTCTGATTTAGTTGATGACAACATTGAAAAAGATGGGTTGTGTAAAGAAATCTCCATGATATGGTCATTAATTCCATGTAGTAGATGGGAACCTTATTTTGAAACTCCAGCAATTTCTTTTTATTTTTAGGCACGTAAGGTTAGAATGCTTGCCACTTGTTAACAGGCTTGTGAACAATTCACCGTGCCCTCAAGTTAGAAGACTAGGTTGAAGATGACATGAAGCTACTCATTGCCATTGCGCACTTCTTACTCCCTTTGTGAACTAAGGGGCCATAAAATTTTACTCTGTTGGAACAGGATTAAACAGAATACTATAATAAGATGTTGAATGTCTTTTCTTCCTTCTTTTTTTATTTCTATGTGTGTGTCTCTACAAATCTTTTCATAGTTGGTTTTCCATCTGTTCTTATACTCGTTTAACATTGTTTCAATAACATCAAAGCTGGGCAATTGCCTTAACATTCATCTCTATGGATTGCTTCTTTAAATTCTATGCACGCAGTGGTAACTATCATCTAAAATTTCTTATATATTTATTCATTTCGATGGTAGGATGATTCAATGAGAAATCAGGAATATCGGGCTGTATCTTAATGGGAAGCTACAATAGCATGTTTAATTTCAGTGGTTCTTGGCAAGTTGATGCGTCAGCCACAAAATCCCTCGCAATGGATAGGCATTTCATCCCACTTTTTAAGGTTCAATTAGCAAAAACGTCTTTGGTTTTGAGCGAGGAAGTAAGGGCATAAGGCGCGCTGTCCCTTACTCCTATCCTTGGCAAGGTAAATATATTGTTAAACATCCTTTAGTCACATAGCTACATTACCTGTTTGAAGTTTCCTTTCAAATTTCAAATTTTTGAAACTTTCAAAGAAGAATTAAATTGAGATGAGGAATCTAATTGTTTGATACAATAAGATCTTATTCGAAAATTCTTTGATTTGGAAATAGAAAATATATGCTCATCTTTTTACTCAAAGTGCAACTGAGAGCTTGGAAGTTGCTAGTTAAAGGAGCTGCTTCCGTGAGTATCTGAGTACAAGATTGTTATCTGTTGGGAATTAATTCAAAATTTTAGAGTTCTTAAAATTCCTTTAGAATAGGTTTTAGTTTATTTTTAATATTATCTTATAAGCTAAATTTATTGGCTTAAATATATGTTTTAGTTTTTGTATTTTGCCTAAATAAGGCAACCAAGTTTATTAATAAAACAACTTAAGTATTACGTGCTCCTTTATCTTTATCTTTATCTATCTTATCTTATACATGTTCTTCTATTTTTAAAAAAAACTCCAACATGGTATCAGAGCTCTTAAAGATCTTGAGGGACCTATGAGTGATTAATGCTTTGTAAGTTCAAGAGCAAAGAAGGGCAATGAGAAACTAAGAAAGTGAAAAGATGGTAGAGGGAGCCTATCTAGAAAAGGTTTCATCATCAAAGAAGAAAGGAAACATTCCTCAATGTGGCCATTGTGAGAATTTTGGTCGTGAAGAGAAAGATTGCTGGCATAAAGGGAAGTCTAGATACTTTAGGTGTACATGATTTGGACATTTGAAAAAGGATTGCAAGTTTAATAATGAAGAACAAGGAAATATAGTTCAAGTGATTGAAGAAGACAACCTCTTCTAGTTGGCGAGAAGTGCACCAAGACATATCATAAAAAGAAGTGCTCTATAGAGATAAGTGATGAGAGAAGTGTTAATGTTGAAGAATAGAGAGGCGTGCTCTATTAAGAAGGTTGGAAATAAGTGCTCCAAAGAAACCAATTGTGGAGAGATGTGCTCCAATATCTATAAGTTGATGAGTAGAAGGAAATATTCCTCAATGTGGCCACTGTGAGAAGTTTAGTCATGAAGAGAAAGATTGTTGGCATAAAGGGTAGTCTCCATGCTTTAGGTGTAAACAATTTGGACATTTGAAAAAGGATTGCAAGTTTAATAATAAAGAATAAGTAAATACAGTTCAAGTGATTGAAGAAGACAACATCTTCTAGTTGACAAGAAGTGCACCAAGACGCATCACAAAGAGAAGTGCTCTATGGAGATAAGTGATCAAAGAAGTGCTCATATTGAAGAATAAAGAGAAGTGCTTTATCGAGAAGATTGGAGATAAGTGCTCCAAAGAAAAGAATTGTAGAGAGATGTGCTCCAATATCTATAAGTTGATGAGAAGACAGGAAACATTTGTCAATATGGCCATTGTGAGAAGTTTGGTCATGTAGAGAAAGATTGCTAGCATAAAGGGGATTCTCGATGCTTTAGGTGTAAACAGTTTGGACATTTGAAAAAGGATTGCAAGTTTAATTATGAAGAACTAGTAAATACAGTTCAAATGATTAGAGAAGACTACCTCTTCTAGTTGGCAAGAAGTGCACTAAGACGCATCATAAAGAGAAGTGCTCTATAGAGATAAGTGATGAGAGAAGTGCTCATGTTGAAGAATAGAGAGAAGTGCTCTATTAAGAAGATTGGAGATAAGTGCTCCAAAGAAAAGAATTATGGAGAGATGTGCTCCAACCATTGAAAGATGATGAGAAGTACATCATCAGATTCAATAAGTCTTACAACTTTGAATCAAGAGGGAATGTTGGAGAATGATTCAAAGTTGTTAAAAATGTGGTCTTTCTTTTAAAGATAAAATTTGGGAGTAGTAAAGATAAGATTAAAGTTGTAATTTTTTAGGATTTAAACTTTTAAATTTTTGATTTATTTTGTTAATCTTTACCGAGATATTAGTTAAGTTTGTTATGTCATTGCCTATATATTTAGGCCTTCAGCATCAATGTAAAGTGTAATCAATCAATAATTTGCCTCTTGCATTATCTCTTTTTATTCTATTTTTTAGTTTCTGGTTCTAAAATCCAACATTATCTTCATGCATGTCTTGTAAACTTTTGCACATGGAGAAAATTATCCAGTGAACTGTTTACACAACCTCAAGAATTTCACTTCTGATTTTGATTGACAAAGTCTTTTCATATCTTTTATTAATTTTTCTTCTTATAGCTTCATCGAAAGTTATGGTACACATATTGTCACATCTGCAACAATTGGTGACGAGATGTTGTTCATGTTCGACAGCATCAGTCATCTCCTTTGTCAGTGTTAGAGGTTGAGAGTTATGTATCAGACATTGCAAAGCAGAGGTTTCAGGAATCAAAAATTCAAGTGCAGGTGCCTTGATGTACAATGACAAGGTTAAACACAATAACATGCTTAAACCTAAAAATTTGGTAATCAATTAATACTTCTGTAAATATTCAAGTTGTGAAGGTCTACTTACTGCAGCATGTAACTTTCATTTTTAGGAGAAGAGGAAGTAATGACCTTGAGTAGAGTCCACGCCAAGTGGGCAAGTAATATACAGATGGCGCTAGATGTGATAAACACGACATTTACAACTATTGTTTCTCTTCTCGAAGGAGTTCCTGGTACTGAACATCTGGCTTGGGCAATTGAGTTGTACTTGGAGTGTAAGTCCTCGTGCAACAGTTCATACTCATTTTTAATTCTAAAAACCTAACTTCTTCATACTCATTTCTGATCCTAAAAACCCAATTCCCAATTTCTTCATACTCATTTCTGATCCTGAAAACCCAATTTCACTTCAGTTGCTATCTTTTTATGTTCTAGATAGTGAAGTTTTAACACACACAGATATGCACCATATATCTCCTGATGATTTTGAATAGTGATAGCACTAAAAATTAAAGCATTTCAGTTTTTCAAGTTGGTTACTGAAGAATAAAGAGCATGAATTTTTCCTGTTGAGGTTACGTGAAAGGAAAAGGTCAGATGGAAAATATAAATGCCTATAGCTGTTGCGGTTGCTGGCATCAACTTTTCCTGTCGTCTTGCAAAAGACCTTAGCCTACCAAGTCCCGCTAGTGGATAGAACATAATTTTCATGTCTTTGATAATGAAGAATAGACTGGCAATTGTGGTTTGAGTGACAAAAGATCTATATTTTGCATGTAATTGCTGCTGCCAACAATTTGTTTTCTATATTGTGTTTTAGCATGGGTTTTAATTATCTATCTATTTCATCCAGACAAGCCTCTCATTGAGGATTTGTAATTTTTTTGGGCTTCCGAATTGCTCGGGTTTGGCTCCAGAACAGAATAACTTACAAAGAAAGGAACCTCTTTGCAAGTCACTTCAGTTCAGCTTGATGGGGCCCAAGCTTTATATCAGCCCAGATTAGGTGATTGTTTTGCTGTCATCCATTATGTCTTGACATGGTGATGGATGTAAAATGCTCATGCTACTCAAGAAAATGTTTCTTTTGCTATCTGAAAAGAGTCAAGCCAATTGCTTTCTCAAACATCCTATATAAGCTCATCTCCAAGATTATTGCAACATGATTGAAAGGAGTCCTTCCCTCCCTTATCAGTGATACCGAAAATGCTTTCATGAGCAACCAAAATATTGGGGATAACATTCTAATAGTCCAGGAACTCTTAAAAGGCTATACTAGACACAATTTCATGCCAAACTATACTATGAAAGTTGACTTCTGCAAAGCTTTTGACAGTGTCAATTGGTCCTTTATTTGGGTGCTACTGGAGGCCCATGGCTTTCTTAGGATCTTCATTCATTAGCTAAAGGAGTGTATCACCATGGCTAGCTTTCGGTCCTTATCAATGGCATTCCTTCCAGTTACTTCAAAGCTGCCAAGGGCCTTAGATAAGGTGACCAACTCTCACCTTACTTGTTTATTTTCTACATAGAACTTTTGAGTTCTCTCCTTATTAGGGAAGTGGAGGCTAACACTAAGTTTAAATACCACTCATGGACTAAAAAACTTAGATTGACTCATCTCTCCTTTGCTAATGATCTCCTCCTGTTTTGTGGAGCCAATTTGGATTATATCTACACTCTTATACTGGCACTAGAGATATTCTCCTTGTTGTCGGGCTTAATGATCAACTTCAACAAAAGTCACTTCTTACTCTCCTATGGTGCTTCTCATCTAGAAGACGTTATTTCTGCAACTACTGGGATGGTGAGGCAGTCTCCTCCACTGCTCTACTTGGGATTACCAATATCTACCAAAAGGCTATGATACTCGGACTGCATCCCTCCCGTTGAAAAAATTCAAAAAAGACTACACTGCTGGGTCAAAAAATTTCTCACACATGCAGGTAAAATACAACTCATCAAATCCATACTCAACTCCCTCCACCTTTATTGGAGCTCCCACATCTTTTTAGTCAGGAATGTAACCAAAGTGCTTGAGCGTCTCTTTAGGAACTTTTTGTGGAGCCGTAACAATGGCTCTCGGGGTCTCGTCAAAGTAAAGTGGACTGACATATGCGCTCTTAAAGATGAAGGAGGTTAAACATCACTCCCTTGAAGCTCACCAATTAATCTCTTATTCTTAAGCGGTTATGGTGGATTATAGAGGATAAACAATCAGTATGGATCCGATGGCTTCACTCATATTTCCTAAAAGGAAAGAGAATATGGGAAATCAGTGTACGCGCCTCTCACTCCTTCTTTCTAAATCAATTGGTCCGTTTAAAAATTTTGGTTTAACAGGATGTGATATGCAAGGCTGGAAATGGAGTTCATACATCCTTTTGGTTTGACAACTGGTCAGGTAGGGGCTCTATTGCCCTCCTCCAACAATCTGATCCACGCCTTCTGTCCTTTCCTACCTCCACTACGATGAGTTATTTCATTAGAGGGAATACTTGGATTTTTTCGGCATATCTTCAATATTTACAACCCCAGTATTCCCCCTCAAACAGTCCTGATATAGTCCTTTCGAAAAATCAGCCTATCACCCAGTTAAGATGTAAACGAATAGCGGATCTTCTTCAGATAAGGTTATCTCAAGTAGCATGGAGCAGTATAGTTTGGCATAACTACCTTCCTCCTAAGGTCTCCTTCCTCCTCTGGCTAACCATGAAAAATAAACTAAGTAATGCAGATCATTTTTTCTACATGGATATCGACCGATCCTATCCACTTTGTTCTATGCATGATGAATCGCGAGAACACCTGTTTTTCTTATGCCCACTACAACGTTAATTTGGAATCAAGTCAAGACCTTCTGCTGTTGGAGTTCTTCGGATAATTCACTTAATGCCATTATAAATTGGCTGGTAAACTCTCCAGCAATCCTAGCACAAGAAAGAGGGCTTTTCATGATTGCTATCGGAATGACTTTACAGGCCATTTGGCGTGAACAAAATGCCAGACGTTTTCGAGAATTGGCCAAACCAGTTACACAACTAGTTGCAGAGACCTAAAGGAAAATTAGTAAAGTCGTTTTAATAAGGCTCTGTTGGAAATTAATTCAAATTTTAGAATTGTTAAATTTTCTTTAGAATAGGTCTTAGTTTGTTTTTAATTTTGTAAATTCTATAGGATAGCTTTCTGATTTTATTCTACTTTATTATGATCAAAATATTTGATTTTGTTGAAGATTTGCTTTGATTTTCAATTTATTTGTAAGTCTATATAAAGGCATGATCAGATAGAATAAATGGATGAGTTAAGGTGTAAAGTTGCATCCCAAAAACTCTAACATGGTATTAGAGCCATAGATCCTCGAGGGACCGTGAGATTGAGTGAAACAAAAAAAAATTCTGCCAATGGCTACTATAAAAAAAGCAGAGTCAAGTGATAGCTTTGATGATAGTGATTCTGAGGAATCATTCAATGAAGATGAGGATGCCACTGCAAAAGTTGCCAAGAAGGTTCCTGATATGGCTGAAGAAGAAACTTTTTTTTTTAAGTTGGTAAGAACTGCACCAAGATGTGTTTGGAGAGAAGTGCTCCAATGATTGTAGGTTGGTGAGAAGTGCATCAACAGGATGATGAGAAGTGCATCATTTAGTGAAGAGAAGTGCTTCACAGAATATTCTGAAGATGAAGAGAAGTGTTCCAGAAAATTTGAATTAAAAGAGAATGTTGGAAATTAATTCAAATTTTAGAATTGTTAAAATTCCTTTAGAATAAGTCTTAGTTTGTTTTTAATTTTGCAGATTCTATAGGATAGCTTTTTGATTTTATTCTGCTTTATTATGATCAAAATATTTGATTTGTTGAAGATTTGCTTTGATTTTTAGTTTATTTGTAAGCCTATATAAAGGAATGATCAGATAGAATAAATGGATGAGTTAAGGTGCAAACTTGCATCCCAAAAACTCCAACAGGCTCAACTCAATGACGGACTAGCCACTTTCTGCCCAGAATTTTTGGCTTTTCGTATACTTGCTCATCTGATGCTATAAATCTTCTCTTTTATGCTCTGTTGTGTGACAAGGGTATCCCCCTAGCCTCTAAACCACTGTAACATGCATATTCTTTAGTTATAAAATTTTCTTTTTTCATAAAAAAAAAGAGTTTGTGGATGATATGCTCAAAACTTTGGGAAGCTGCTGTAGAAATGCAATCAGTATGTAGGTTGCTGATTTTACCTTTAAGAGATTCTCGGATTTGTTTTTCCTGAAAGTGTGCTTATGAAAACTCAAATTGGCTCCTCGTGGACGTAACATTCTGAAAAGAGCATTA
>JANZXP010088705.1:0-23870 GCA_027576715.1 Erythroxylum flavicans
CTATGTATATGTATATTACTTACAAAAGAATCTCGGTACCTTATGACTAGATATATAATGCTCATAAAAACCAAACTCTTTTATTTTTATTAATAATAAATATTTTCATTACAAAACTGTAACTGGAAGAAAATTAAGTTATAATTAAATACACTTGCTTTTTAGGGCACTATATTTGCATAACTCCAACATATTCTAAATATCAGCCTTTTCTTTTTCTAATGTCTTACTTATCCCTTTCTTGTTATGAAGTCCTTTTCTTATTTTTGCCCCCTATTTTCACATATTTCACACTCGTCTCCCTCTTATCGATTCAAGTGTGCTATTTTTTTGGTTTTCTTTAACTTTTTCTCCTCATCTCCTTCTTAATTGCAATCTAACCCATTTAGGCTTAGGAATTTTGTAATTAGAGTAGGATATACGAAACTTTCAACTTTAAGGATCTTCCTTTTCTGATTTCTATGAAATAACTGACAAGGTGTGCTTTCTTTTTCCTTTAGCTTCATTAATATATGTGATGTAATCTTAATTAAGAAGTTGTATCCACTAATCTTCTTTTATTAAAATATCTCTTCCCCCACTTGATTTGATAATTAAAATAAAAAATATATAAATGTATATCTAGTGAGCTAATAGTCCAAGCTACACAATTTTATCACGTAATATTTTATTTTAAACTATACAACAATATCATACTATGTTTACCATTTAAAAATAAATTAGACTTGCAACCACTAATTTTTATGGCAAGTTCCTAATTAGATAATATCTTGACTTTCACCTTAATATGAAAATGTGCATTTCTCAATGACTATCAGTCATAGGATAAGGAGAAACATATCAACATTAAATAATAAATAATTTTCCTTATCAGTTTAGAAACAGTGAAGGCAAGAAGGTAAGGTGGAACTAAAAGTTTAAAGAAAAAATGGAAAAATTTGAAAACATTAACCATGCTTTTAATATGTTTGCAAAAGTGAAAGAAAAACTAACCCGGCTTGTCTAACATCAACCTGTAGCAGCCAACCATGCTTAACATGATGAAATAATGACTTCTTGCGAGTATAATAGCCATGGCATAAGCTACGGTGATCCATCAGTTCATAAAAAGGCAGTTACTCATGCCTATTATGTTCACACCATCAGAGAGTCCAGTATAGAAGGTAATGGAAGCCATTAAGTTGTCCCATCGATGAACCTCTTACCACAAAAACTTGTTATAACAAAGCTTTAGAGTCAAGCAGTACATACTAAAAGATAAGAAATCCTAGTATTGTCATAATATATCTAGAATGACAACCTCTCCCACTAACTTTAACCCTAAATTATGTGGAGAAAATTTAAATCCAAAGCTCATACCATTTTGAGCGCAATCTGCCAAACCTGTGAAACAGATGAACTTTGTCTTTACTTGGAGTAAAAGATGATTAATACAATTAACATACACAACACTTCTAAGAACATGATACATTATTCGAAACCCAGCTGGAAAAATATCCAGAATTACATCTTTTAAGTTAATTCTCAATATACCCCTATACGAACATAGCCTTAAAATTAACAATGATAGGAGGAAAAATTAAAAAAACTAAAGCAAACATGTAAACGCCAATAATAAAATGAAAGACTGTACAAGAATTCCAAACTATAGGGACAGAATTAGGCAATTTAAAAAGAAACTAAAAGTTCATATACAAACCACGAGAAAAATAACATGCTAATTGACTCCCTCATGAAGAAACTAACAGATCCTAACAAACACCCACAAGGACAGAGACTTTTAACAATCTACAAATAAGACATAGGGAGAAGTTACCTACTTTGATGGCATGTCCAAAGAGAGAAACGGAGAGGCTCGTAAGTGAGGTGGAAGTCTTGCAGGTGGGATATAGTTTTTAAAGTAACTCAAAAGTCCCAAGACAAAGAGAAACCTTTGTTTCTCTGAGTTATGTGTTAGGGAGATTTAGTAGTAGTACCTAAAACAGATGGCACGAGAGACAGGGGAGGGGGGTTCAGTAGCGACAAATATGAGGACGCTGGGATGTTGAGGATGCGCAGTGGGATGATAAGGACAGTGGGAAGACATAGATGGCGATGACAGAAGAGAGAGAAAAATTAGGCAATTGCAATGGAGGAGGGCGTAGGGGGCAAGGGGTTGTGGACATTTTAGGTTAAAAGAAAATGACATCGTTTAGGGTTAAACCAAACAACATTGTTTTCATTTTATTAAAAATGTTGAATCCAAAGCAAATGATGATGTTTACCTCTAAAATTTACCGATGAAAATGTATTCTATTGGTAAACCTAAAACTTATTTATTCTACCAATCATTCCCACCTTCTTTATAGACTAGAATTTTCTACCGTCACTATATTTTGTTGAAAAATTTGTCAAAATAATTTCCCTTCGTATTTACTGACAGATATTTTTGCATCGTAAAAAGAAACTTTTCACGGCAATTTTACTTATGAAATATGATTTTCCATGAATAATTTGCTACGGTTTCATTTTCTTTGATAATTTTCCATCATTAATTACTAATTTTCTTGTAGTGATGGGTCATATGCTTTGGAGATGTGAAAAATGAGTAAAATAATTTTGGATGGGGATCCAAGATACAAGAGATGCATAACTAAGCTACACAAGTATGGTAGTTTAAGGTCATTTGATTGTAAATCAGATAACAGATGTGAATCTTGCTTATTAAGCAAGATGACAAAATTATCCTTTAAAGAAGGGGTTATTGTTTTCATACATGTTGAATGGGATCAATGGCCATTTAGTTCCCTGTAATATCCCATTTTCCCATACTAAGGGTTAGAACCCTAGATTGTTGTAAATGAGAAATAGCATTGAGAAATTAGGAAATGCATTACATGCTCATCCATAACATTAGCATACGCACACGTGAATATTGACTTTTATACATATTACAAAGACTGTACATGCACTCAATTGACATAGTCCGGAGTATAAATGATTTTAAGTGATTATGATGTGATTAGTGAATATTATGTCTTGAATTTTGATTTGGTAGGTATAAATATTAATTTTGGATTTTTGGCAAAAATTGGGAAATTTCTAAATTTTATGTATTTTTAGACTAGGAAAAATGTCAAGTGGCAAAACAAATTAACTCTTAGTAGTAGAAATAAGCGAAAAATGATAGTAGAAATAATTGATAAATGGAAGTAAGATTTAATGACAAGTGTCATAGAAAATTAGGAGACAATTGGATTAGAAATTGAGTGACAAACGGACTAGTTATTAAAAAGACCATGGAAACCACAAGAGGAGGACATGTGGCAAGTGACAAGTGTCAAGTCACTTGCTACACACGTCACTCTCTATGTATTACATTGAAAGACTCTTTATTTTGTCTTTCATTTTCCTAAATACTCCCATCCCCTTCGTTATCTTCTTTTCTTTTTCTTCACTCATGATCTTCTCACCAACCTTCACAACATTGATCTTTGCCCAACTACTTCACTTTGTTTCTTCAAGATCGTTGCTATCTCTTCTTCTTGATGAAACCTAGCCTATTCTACCTTGGTAAGATGATGATCAATTGATGTATAGGAGCTAGGGTTTTATGTGATTTTGAAGAAGCTTGGAGTTTAATCAAGTAAGTAATACATCAAACTTAATGAGGGGTTTTTAAATGAAATAAATATAGTGATTGTTTTGATGTTAAATGATTATGAAAATGGTGTTGAATATATGTGTAATGTGGATGATGAATGGGCATGTTCATATCCTATTTTTGTATATTCAACGAGTAATAAATTATGAAATGATATAGGGATGATTTTTGAGATACATTGATAGTGAAAATGGTACATGATGAGTGCAAAAATTTTATGAATGAATGAATGTATATTGCTTGTTCTTATTTTGAGAATACGAAAACCAAGGATTTTAGACTGTTATGTGGATGAAATTGGTTGTGAATTAAGGGTATAATGAAGGTGAAATATATGTTCAAGAAAGATGTTAAGTAATGTTCTTGAAATGAGGAGAAGTAAGGATTTGGTATAATAGTGAATGATAAAGATTATGTTTTGTTTTTGTATGATTAATGAACAATGATTTATAGATTGTTTTAATGGTTAATATTGAGATGTAATTGAGGAGAGAATGAAGAGGAGATGAAGTAGAAGTGATTAATTATGCATGAGGTGTCTTTGATATAGTATGAAAAGGTTAAGAATGTGGAAAAAGTTTGGATTACATTAATGAAAGGATTAAGTGAATGATAATGATTTAAATGAATAGACTTTTGTGGATTTTAATACAACTAATATGGTAAATAGGTTAGCATGAAATGAAGTTGCATAAATGGACATAAATTATGGAAAAATTGGAGTGATAGTGTTATTTCTCAGTGTGTTGAATTCATGGAAAAATGAAGGAAGAAAAGGCAGAGCACTATCGTGGCATAGTCCCCACAATCGTGGCCTAGATTATTTAGGTTCTGTCACAATAAATAAGAAAGAAAAGGTAGAGCACGATTGTGGCATAGTCACCATAATTGTGGCCTGGATTATTTAGGTTTAGTCATGATCGTGGCAGAGTCCCCATGATCGTGGCCAGTTCTACAAGCTTTTGTTACAATCGTGGGAAGGTCTACCACAATCGTGGGTAGACATAAAGAGAGAAGTGATGTCTTTTAAGTGGTGTTTGAAACAAATAATGATAAGATACTTTCTTATGATGCATTTGGGCTTGAATGAGGCTTGAAATGAACCTAGTTGATGCTTGATGAGTAGCTAAAGTGTTTGATAAGTTTAGATTGATTATTAAGAATGATTAAGAGACATGAATTACGGATATATACCCGGAATAATCAAATTGAGCATGCATTATACATGATATATACACATATGTATATGACTGAACACTTATGTGATTATGCAATTTAGTAATGTGTATAAATGGGTGTATTGCATGATATAGAAGTGCAAATAGAATAAGAACATCCAGACATTTCCGGGACGTCAAAGCAATAGCTAACTGGAGTGCACTATGAGTAACCTAGATGGTCTCACTAAGATTGTTTGTATTTGCTTAAATTTAAATTATTAAACTGATAATGATGTGAATGTAATGATTCTAGACATTAATGGTCTGAGGAGTTTGATAATTGAGATTGTATGCTTCATTGAATGTGAATGAGAAAGAAATAAGTGTTCTCACTGAAACATTGAATGCCGGCCTATTATTCGATGAAATTATAAAAAGTGAATGTGTACTGAATAAAAGTGATTGATTGCATATATGTGAATTCATGCATCTCATTACATCAAAATGCATGATCAGATAAAGGCAATTGTGACCAGAGTAGCCAGCAAAAAAGAGCTTAAACCTCAGAATGTATATAAGAGCCACAGGTTTAGCATGTAAAATGAGCCTAATATCCACAATAGATACAGGACAGCTATTGATGAGCCCAATATTTACAACAGATATGAGACAGTTAAAAAGGCACTCGGTCACAATAAAAGAACAACTGAAAGTGAGTCACATATGCATTGCATATATATTTTGATATATATGTTTTAAACATTTGAAATGGTTTTTTTGAACTATTCTGAATGAGAAATGTGTAATAATTGACCACGATTGTATTTAATTCAATATGATGATTAGTGAAGTGATGTTCATTATATGATAATGTGAATTGTCTGTGAATTTGGAATGTGAGCTGTTTGAGTGAATTGATGTGAGTGAGCGCATCGATGATGGTTCACTCACTGAGTTTGTAAAACTCATCAAAATTACAATGTTGATTTTCAGGTACGAGAGAGGAGACTTAGCTTCTAAGACAAATTAGAAGAAACCTAGTACTATATTTTGGACTCAAGAAATGGCTTAAAGGTCAACCAGCTAAGAGTGTGGAGTTTAAATCAAGTGTTTTTGTATCGACCTCATGTCATGTAGAACATAATGTAAAGTGTGGTAAACACTCAAATGTTTAGGATATTGTATATATGTATGGATAATGTAGTGAAAAGCTACATTTTAAACTATGTTTTTATAAATGAAATGAGGAATTGAGATTTTGGATATTTATGTCACTTATGTATGATGCCATATAAGTAAATGTGATTGCTCTAACGCGTTGCTTTCATAGAGTGTCTTCCCAAGTGTCCACGGGAGTCCTCTTTGTAATTATTACGTGTAAGAAATGTGATAGTAAGGATTGTAACAGATATGAAAAATGCTTCTAGACAATGTCATTTCATCTCAGCAGACATATCATATGAGAAAGTTCAACCAACCTTGTTAGTAATTAAGAAACCATTACTTCTTAGCACAATAAAAAGTTCTATTGTGACCTACAGTGGAATGAGCTTTTGTTCTCACTCTCCTGTATTAGGTGAATCCTTCAGTTGTCCATGTGATTAAGCATTTATCACTGGAAAAACACAAATATAAGATAATGTAGGGAATAAAAACAAAGAACAATAATTGATGATGATGCTCTTAATAGCAGTTAATGTTGGGTATAACTTTAACGAGTAATAGGAATAACAAGAAGTAAAATATAAAAGACAGATAGTGAAAATTGGTTGGCGTATTCATCGATAATAAGTGGACACAGTCCAAACAACATACAATATTAAGAAAACAAAAAAGGCACAATGAGGCAGATAGCAATGGAAACAAACACATAAAAGGTAGACAGCAATGACTTTCCACGATGAAATGTCATATGAGGAAGAACACGCAGTGAAGAAGATGGAAAACACACGAAATGAGGGACTATGTTTGTCAAATTGTGAGTAAGATTATATAACCAACTACTTTTCATCACTCAACATGGTTCACTCTCTACTCAAGTGGCCTAATCCGAGTTCAAGAATACATTTAATCTCATTCCAACTAGCATGATCGAATCTTATGGCAAACTAAATCAAAATGATTTAAGTGTGGTTCCATTGTTTAACACAAAACAACATAAAACAACCAAATATGCCTAAAACATGCATCTTTTTTAACAGAATGCAAATAGTGACAAAAACAAACTAAAACAATGCAATTGACAAAGAAAATGTCACCTCCCCACACTTGGAGAACACATTATGCTCAATGTGACAAGGCAACCACAAAATAAGGTAAAATGACATCAAACCAAACAAAAAGACATCAAACCAAACAAAAGACATCAAACCAAACTAAAAGAAAAAACAACTAACAAAGTAATTAAAACAATGTAAAAAATTTAGGGTAAGGAAGCTCATGGAGATTATGATTGCAAAGGCATTAGAGAAGGGACTTCAATATTATTCCTCTAGATGAATTTGAGGAATTTCTTATTCATATACCACTGCTCCTTATGCACTTATCTCCTCTAGGTGCCGGGCTCATTAATTTGCAGTGTCATTTTTTGATGATTAGAGGCCATCTGTTCAAGGATTTACAGGGATTTATCGACCTCTGCTGTTGTAGTTGATTCCTCTTCCACTGCTTCTTCTTGCAGATTGAGGGATGCCTAAGATGTGGATGGCTGAGAAGTGGCTGCATCCTTGCCCTTCCTGTTCTTAATGATTGTACGTCTCTGAGGATTTTGGAGCTCCATAGAATGGGTGTTCGCTCAAGGTTACACGCACTAAGTTTTACTATTTTTAACCTTGGTTAATTATACAAGTGTAAGGTCATTCGCATAATACCTAAGGTGTCGATCCCACGAGGAAGGGAACTAGTCCTAAAATCTAAGGGTAGCTAAGTTTACAATTAACCTAATTAAACAACTAATGCAGAAATTAAATCAATCAATAATCAATATGAGAAATTAAAGTGCCAGAGAGTAAACAAATAGCAAAACCACAGCCTAATCCAAAATTGACCTAGAATTTGCCAAGGGAGAGAAAGGGGATTTCAATTTGAAACTGAAAAAACCTAACCAATTATGTAATTATTGAATTAACGGGTCTTGCGATCCTAGGGTGAATTACTCTCTCTCGAGTTATAATTTTTAACGCTAATTAGTAATCCCTAATTCAAATTATAGGAATTGCAGATCTCTCAATCTGCAATTGGTTCAAAACTGAAATTAGTTTTAAAATTACCTATTAACCTATTGAGAATCTATGCTCGATCTCTCGTTACACGACTCTAGCGGTTTCACTCAAGTCTCTACCTATCGATTCACCTAACTCTCATTAGCCCAAATCGATGGTTTTTACCCGACTCACCCTCTCAGTTTGTTGTCGATTTATTAAGAACAGAATTGAAATCACAATCACTCAATAAAAAAAACACAATTGAATAAATTTTATTAATCTCAATAGTCAAAATCCAAAGGTGAGTATAATCATAAATTCAACATCCAACATAACGAATCTCAAAACCTATTTCAATTATATACATAAATAACACTGAAATAAATGGAAATACTATTGGGAATCGAATCTCGAAAGCAATAACGGTGGGAAACCACTTGTTCCGGGAAGTACTTCGCACCTAGCACATCTCCGTGTCTCTTGATCTCTCTAGGTCTTTCTAGGATTTGGCAAAATTTCACTCTTTTGGCATGACTCTCTCAGCTCTCTAATGACTGCTGGTGGCTGTCTCGTAGTGTGCTATTTATTCTATAACAACCCTAGGTCAAACTCGGGGTTGAAACGGTCCAAAAAATCACTCAAATTTTGAGTTTTCATATTAGCCCAATGCAGGACACGTTTGTGGCCCTGCTTGCCACGATCATGGCTGGTGATTTATCCTTTCTGTTATGATCGTGGCCTAAAGTGCACGATTGTGGCTTGACTTGACACTCTCTGTCACGATCGTGGCTCCTGGTGCACGATCGTGGCTTGGCTGCTTCTAGCTCTTCCTTCTCTGTCACGATCGTGGCCACTGAGCATTATCGTGGCCTATGTCTTTTAGCCTAAAACTCTTTAAATCTTCATCGTTCTTTCCCGTTTACCCTACAACACTAACACACATATAAAGGTACCTCAAGAATATAACAATTAAGCTCAAAGATTCACACTACACCATAAAAACATATGAACACACAAACTATCAAAATTAACACATAAATACTCACTTAACTCTTAATTTAATGCTAAATACTTACCAGATTACATCCTAAAACATCATCCAAAATACAACTATCAACATCTCCACACTTAAACATTTGCTTGTCTTTAAGCAAACAAAACAACAAAACACATAAAAACACATAACACACAATGCAGTAATGAGGCAATGGCTCTGACTTCATGAAATAACTTAATCTAGAACACAATCATCCAATTATGTCAAATCATTAACAAGCAAAATATGTTTCTTGGGACTTGAACTAAATATACAACTTAATCGAGACCTAAATGTTAACTTATTTACCTTTTTCAATTATACCCACACATTAATAATTCTTCGACCCTCAGACTTTGTAAGTATTCCTCAGTATAATTCGATGAAAATTCAAGCTTATTACAAATCCAGTAGGTGTTTATTTAAAACCCTTTTTTTAAACTGGGACTTGGTCTTTTACTTGGAGGCAAATATTTATGATGAATGTCGATCTGGCCACTCAACTAAGTCATTTATTAAACAGCTTGGTTAAAATGTCATTATAGTCTTTTTACAAGAAGGCAAATATTGTGATGCGTGTCGATCTGGTTACTCAGCTACATCACATTTTCAACTGGCTATTAGCCCTATTCGTAACCTGAAGGCCAACGTAATAGTGATTTATTAAACTAGCACATTTTTTTATTACCTACCTTCTTTCTTTTAGCTATTCATTTCCATGAAAAATACTAGTTATGTTACTTAACCTAAAAGATCTAAAATTATAAATGAATGTGACAATTTAGAGGGTGCCAAATTTACGCTAAGTCCAAAATACGCTGTATATTTATCCAAGGGCCCCTTATTTTGCTAATTTGATAGGCTAATGGTCGTTGACAACTTGATAAATTATGTTCCAAAATTAAATAAATTTCACTCAATCTAAGTCATTGACACATTCACACACTTCACAAATTGTAACCTACTACTATTATACAGTATGCAAAATCACATTCAAAAGCAAAATCATAGAATCCCTCTCTACGCTTAAACAACACATTGTCCTTAATGTGAGAAGAGAGCATACACCTGGGGGAAATAAACACAATATACCAAAAAAAGAAGAAAATACCAACACAAAATGAAACGAAAAGGGTTAGAACACGAAATCGTTTATGGTGAAAGAGGTGGTGATGGCTATAGTGTTAAGACCAAATCAGCTTGACATCGAAAATGTTTCCATATCTTATAACTGAGTCAAGAGAATAAAAGAATTAGCACTCCAAACTGTTCCAAATTATTCATCACTTATTTAAGAATTTAAACCAACCCTAACTATATAACAATTTAAATATACTACTAAACGTCCTAATTTATGGTCATTAGCTTGACCTTCATTCTTTAAAACTTAACCAAGATCAATTATGAGTGGCTCACTTCCACCCTTTTCATTCAACATCAATTTTGTAGCTTGTGAGTAAGCTACAAATTGCAAGATGAACAGAAGGACAATATTGAGAAAATTATGAAAACCAATTAATTTCAGTAATGTCCTTTTCACTAACAGACTATCAATAAAATGAGGATTAATAAAACTCCCTAAATCTTGCATTGAATCTAACAATTTGTCCTGTACGAAGGTGAATTACTCTCCTTCTTCCTTCATCACCTTCGTCTCCTTTACTCCTTCCACTTCATAAACAAAGATTATCATAGTTTCTTCCAACTCGATGTTTGTTGTCGTCTATTCATTGTCCTTTTGTTCGTCAGAAGATTCGAAAACATCAATTATCCTAAATGAATTACTAACATGTGGATTCTTGATTACATCATTCATGTTGAATGTCATTTGATCATCATCCATCCAAAAGATAAAGTTCTTTTCCTAAATGTTTCCCGAAGATTTTTTGAGGGTCACATATGGTATATCAAAAACTGGTGGATAAAAGGGAGGGTTGACATTATTTTCTTCTTCCTCTTCTTTAATTTCTTGGTCTTCTCTAAGGTTGGCTTTAGCTTAATCTCCCGCTGGTTCTTCTAGTTCTACCTCATTCCTAAGTGTGATAGCCTGGTATGGCTCTATTAAATTCATTCTCATGCTGCGTAGATAGTTTTCCACACTTTGCCTAAAAACTTTGCTAGAAAGCTGGCTTATTCGAACTTTTAGATTGTAAATAGAAGAGGCGTGATCTTCTGTTACTTGCTCAAACTTTTATTCCAATATCTTATGATTTTCTTCCATATCCGTGAGCTTATCTATGACTTTCTCCAGCTTGGAATCCTATGAATTGAATTCATCATATTGAAATTCAAATAGGTCTTGAGGTCCCATGTGAGTGCTTGCATTGTTTGACCAATAGAAATCTAGGTCGTTATGCCACCCCGAAGTGTACGGGTTACTATATGGATGATGATTTCCCTATCCAAATTAGGGCTTTTTGAATTTTGCAAACATCCTTTGCTCCATATAATACACATCCTCCATGACGATTCTTTTTATCTCTTTTTAGCATTCAACTCTTTAGATGTCGCATTCTCACTCTAAGATGTCTTGGTGTGTCTTTACTTTATGCCCCAAATTGTTTTTTTAAAACTTAATTTAAAAACAAAAGGAAGTGGCAAAACGCCTTAGATTAAAGAACTAAATGTCACCTTCCCCAGCAACGGCACCAAAAACTTGTTCACTCAAGTTTACACGTGTTAAGTTTTACTACTTTTAACCTTAGTCAATTCTGCAAGTGTACTAGTTGTTCGCGTAGTATCTAAGGTGTCGATCCCACGAGGATGGGAACTAGTCCTTAAATCTAAGGGCAATTAAGTTTCCAATTATCCTTATTAAACAACTAATGCAGAAATTGAACCAACCAATAATCAATTTGAGAAATTAAACTACCAAAGAGTAAACAAAATAACAAAATCACAACCCAACCTAAAATTGACCTAGAATTTACCAAGGGAGAGAAAGAGGATTTTAATTGGAAACTAAGAAAACCTAACAAATTATGCAATTATTGAATTAACAAGTCTTGGCAGTTCTAGGGTGAATTACTCTCTCTCAAGTTATAATTTTTAACCCTAATTAGTAATCCCTAATTTAAATTGTGGGAATTGCGATCTTTCGATCTACAATTGGTCCAAAACCTAAATTAGTTCTAAAATTACCTATTAACTTACTGGGAATCTATACTCGATCCCTTGTTAGACGACTCTACCAGTTTGACTCAATTCTCTACCTATCGATTCACCTAACTCTCATTAGCCCAAATCGATGATTTGTACCCAACTCACCGTCTCAGTTTGTTGTCAAATTATTAAGAAAAAAATTGAAATCATAACCAACTCAATAAAAAAGCACAATCGAATAAATTTTATTAATCTCAAGAGTCAAAATCAGAAAGTGAGTATAAACATAAACTCAATATCCAACACAACGAATCTTAGCACCTATTTCAATTTTATACGTAAATAAACTTAAATAAATGGAAATACTATCAGGAATGGAATCTCAGAAGCGGTGACGGCAGGAAACTACCTATTCTGGGAAGTACTTCGTGCCTAGCACGTCTCCATGTCTCTCTTCCTTTGTCTCCTTCCTCAATCTCTTGATCTCTCTCTAGGTCTCTCTCGACTTTGGCAGAATTTTTCTCTTTTGGCACGACTCTCTCAGCTTTCTAATGACTGCTGGCAACTATCTTGTAGTGTGCTATTTATTTTGTAGCAGCTCTAGGTCAAACTTAGGGTCGAAACGGCCCAAAAAAACACTCAAATTTTGAGTTTTTGTGTCAGCCTGATGCAAGGCACTATTGTGGCTGGTGATTTATCCTTTTTGTCATGATCGTGGCCTAAACTGCACGATCGTGGCCTGACTTAATGCTTTCTATCACGATCATGGCTCCTAGTGCACGATTGTGGCCTCGCTGCTTCTAGCTCTTCCTTCTCTGTCACAATCGTGGCCACTGTAAATGATTGTGGCTTATGTCTTTTAGCCTGAAACTCTTCAAATCTTCATCGTTCTTTCCCGTTTACCCTACAACACTAACACACACATCAAAGTACCTCAAAAATGTAACAATTAAGCTCAAAGATTCATACTAACCCACAAAAACACATAAACACACAAACTAACATAATTAACAGATAAATACTCACTTAACTCTCAATTTAACGCTAAATACTTACCAGATTACACCTTAAAACATTATACAAAACGCAATTGTCAATGGGGCTACAAAATTTCAAAGCATCTCAAATAAGGGACATAAAAAACATCATATCTAGCCGTAAGCACCCTATCCACATCAAGATTGTAAAATAAAGCCAAAGCAGTAACAATGTATGACATGCCAAAATAAGAGATTTTCTTATTAAAACAACTCATAATAGATCGAAAAATCTGATAAGGGGTATTTATTTTGATTTTTCGATCCATACACCAAAGGAAGAAAAGTTCCTTAGCCGAGCACTTATTACTTTCAGTTTTGTTAAAACCTATTAAGCACATAAACTTATGAAGAAGTAAGTACTTGGTGCTGCGAATTAAAGTATTTGGTGCATTCCTAGAGTCAAAATTTGTTTCACCCATTAGAATTTTCCAATAATCATCTACAAAATAGTCATTATGATCATCCAAAACTTTAGTGTGTGGTAAATCAAAGTGCACGAATGGCAGTATAATCAAGTATATAAGTATGACCACCTATCCTAAACAAGAATGTATCCATTTTAGGACTGTAGCACACAGCGGTGAAAATTTTGACAATCATCATAGGATATATCGGCACATCACAACGAATTAACCGACTCTAACCAATATTCGCAGCTAATATCTCAATGTTTCAGAGTTTCTAATAGTTCAAAATCAAAGTATTTGGGAGACATTAATTCTCTATCCTTAAAGTCATGATATCACATATCTTTCTCTTCCAAAAAAATAGGGAATGGGGCACAAAAAGTGGCCGCCATATTAGGTTTACCTTCTTTGGAGACTTGAAGGCATAATTCGTCGGTTGGTTTCTAGGTTGCAAGCTTCTTTGGAGCCATTATGAGACAAAAATTTGCAAAAATAAGTAAGAGAAAGGTGAGCATGATTTTTAAAGAGAAAGAGAGAAAATCTTACCAAATCTTTGGATTCTTGAGAGATTAATGTGAAATAAGTGTAAAGGAATGAAAATTTGATGGAAGAAGTGAAGAAAATACTAAGATTTGAGTGAAAGATGAAGGATTGGAGAGGTTAGGAGAGTGGGTGTCGTGGTTTGTAGAGAGAGAGATTGTGAAAATTTAAAGAATGAAGAAAGAAAAAGAAGGGGGAATTTAAATTGTTTTTAGATGATGGATCCCATGATTGTGGGAATCACTATCATTAGGCTCTAGAAACTTTCTGGAGAGCCTTCCTATGGTCGTAGGAAACAACCTCATTACCACGATCGTGGGTTAAGGCTCTAAAACTTTCTAGAGAGCCTTTCCATGGTCGTAGGAAACAACCTCATTACCACAATCCCCACGATCGTGGGTTAAAGCTTTAGAAACTTTCTTGAGAGCCTTCCCACAGTCGTGGGAAACATACCAATTCGCACGGTCATGGGTTACTCTAATTTTTCTAACTTCTTAGCCCTCTTCCAAAATTAGCACACATTCTCAACATTCAAACAACCTACAAACACATCGAAATCACCCAACCAATAAGAAATTTGAAGAGAAAAAAGTTAAAACTCAAACAAAATCCAAATAAACACCAAGCACACTCAAATCAAACATAATCACAAACAAATAAATAAAGCAAACAAAAAAACAAGGACAAGCAAAAGAAAGGTAAACATGCTAAGTTAAGGTCATTAGCTTGACCATTCCTCATGCATTCATGAAAAAA
This sequence comes from Erythroxylum flavicans, assembly GCA_027576715.1. Classification (NCBI taxonomy): domain Eukaryota; kingdom Viridiplantae; phylum Streptophyta; class Magnoliopsida; order Malpighiales; family Erythroxylaceae; genus Erythroxylum; species Erythroxylum flavicans. Next base: position 14,888 of record JANZXP010088705.1, read on the forward strand.
GTGGAGAAAGGATAAATATGACTTCCCTTTCTTGTGAATATGTCCCTCTATAATATGACTTGCATCTAAGCCCATTGACTTTGAATGCTTCACCCTTGTCATTTTCCAACTCCAAAGCTCTATGGGGAAACATTTGAAGAATCTTGAAGTCCACTCGATCTTGACTTGAGCTTTTCAGGAATAACCAAAGTCATGAATTAAATAAAAGCACCAAGTCTCCACTCTTAAACCCTTTTTTCTTTATATAACTTGGCATTTTCATAAGCTTCAATCTCAGCTCTTCCAATTCATTAAGTTGTAACAATCTCTTCTCACATGCTAGCTTCTATTCCATGTTCAACTTCCTACTGGCCAACAGGCCCGATGCTCTAACTCCAATGGTAAATGACAAGCCTTGCCATACACAAGTTAATATAGTGTGGTACCTATTAGTGTTTTCAAAGTTGTCCTGTAAGCCCATAGGGTGTCAACTAGCTTCAAAGCCTAATCTTTCTTGAAGTGCTCACTACTTTCTCTAAAATTTTCTTTAACCATCTATTCATTACCTCCACTTGCCCACTAGTTTAAGGGTGGTAAGAGGTAGCCACTTTATGATGAACATTGTATCTTCTCATAAGAGCCTCAAATGTTTTGTTATAGAAATGGCTCCCCCCATCACTTATAATTGCTCTAGGCACCCCAAATCTAGTAAAGATCTTCTTGATGAACTTATGAACCACCTTGCCATCATTAGCTGGTGTAACACTCCACTACTATAGAGTATATACTTGAACATCCAGAGGATATTCAAGAACATACCCTTTGACAATGGCATATTAGAGTAGTCATGTTCTTTTATATGGTATCATATAAAACAACATAATACTTAAAAACTAAACTTCTTATTTCATTTGTAAACATGATTTACACTATAGTCATTTAAACAAAATTTACATTATCAAAACATTTGAGAGTTTACAACCCTTTTTACAAAAGTTCTACATAACGTAAGAAAACTACATAAAAATAGTCTACTATTTCTCAAATGTCAGCTGATAGACCTTTCAGTCATTTCTTAATCCAAAATGTTGTTCTAAAATATCTTAGAGGCTAAGTCTCCTTTCTCATACCTGAAAATCAACATTGCAATTTTGATGAGTTTTGCGAACTCAGTGAGTGAACCATAATTAATGAGCTCACTTGTGTCAAATACACAAATATCTCACATATAACAAAATTCACAACATTCCTCATCTCAAAAAGACATAATGAATGTTACACATTTCATATACTCTTTTCAAGCATAATTTGAACATTTATCCCAATCAATCACATTATCCACAAATACAAATATATGGCATATCACTTTATCATCACAATTTCATAATTGTATGCATAATCGTGTATAAATATAAATGTAGATACTTATAAGAATCCACTTTCATTTTTATTTGTTGTGACCGAGCGCCTTTCACTGTTCTATATCCGTTGTGGGTATCAAGCTCTTTCATATACTGTTCTGTACCTATTGTAGCTCTTTCATTAATCACATAGCTAGGCTCTACATGCAGATTTCTGAGCTTTAATCTCTTTTAGACTGGCTACTTTGGTCACAACGCCTTTATCTGATCATGCATATTAATTTGATCCATCAAATCACAAAATATACTTTCAATAACAATTATTCATGATGCACAGTCAAAGTCTCATATGCATCGAACCTAAGTCTAACATTCAACACTTATGTTGAGAATTTCGAAATATTTCATTAAACTCCTCGAACTATTAATGTCTAAAATTATCACAATCAGGTCATTAATAGTTCAATAATTGGGAGTTAAACATAAATAAAACAATTCTAGTAAGAACATCTAGGTTACTCGCCCTACGCTTTAGTATACGCTATTATTTGGATAGTCCAACAATGTCAGAATGATGGCATTCGTCTCGAGTGTCTAAAATCATACAATTCACACATAATTCACATTATAAATTAGATCAATCAAATACATATTCAATCATGCACATATATATGTTCGTATTTAATGCATGTTCAATGACTTTCTCGGGTATATTTTCCTTAATCACAATTCATGATCATTTAAACATCATAGCTTGTACATAGTTAGTTTACAATTAGGTTATTACCTTAAGTACCCTTGATCATGCTCAATTCATTAACCATACATTTACTAACTCTTTTCTAGCATTACAAGTATTCATATAATTCTCAATTCTCATTCATTCATTCCTAATGCATTATTTATATCGTTTGGAATACATTTTTATTCATAAAAACATCTTCATTCCTTTACCACTCCTTCATTACAAACTTAGATAAATTGTTATCAAACAATCTTTTCCTTAAAGTATAACATCAATTATCAATCAAAACTTATCAACCATTTAACCAACTTTTCCAACATCAAATTAGGTTCATTTTAAGCCCCAATCAAGTCCAAATGCATCATAGTTAAATTAAGTCCAAATGCACCATAGTTAAATCAAGTCCAAATGCATTATAGTTAAGTACCTTAACCTTAATTAGTTTAAGAATCACATAAAAGAACTTTTTCTTTACTTCCATGCAATTCCCATGATCGTGTATGGCTTCCCATGATCGTGGGTTGGGTTATTCGAAAGTCCCCATCTATTTCCTTCATTAGTTTTTCCAGATTTTGACATCTTTATACCAAAGTTAAAACATCCTCTTTATAGTTCATCAATTATACCTCTATTAGCCTTGAATCATACTCCAATTCTTCATCAATAAACTCTCCAATTCTAGTTTAAAATTATTCAATTAATAGCTCACAAATTATTATCTTTCATGCTTCAAAGATCAAACCAGACAATATCACACATTATCATGTATATTGTTCTAGTTCTTTCTTAATTCAAGAACACTCTATTACCATCTTTCTTTAGCATAAATCTACCTACATTATACTTAAAATCTAGATCTAAATCATCCATGAATCAACCTATAACCCACGATTTTCATATACCAAGAACAAGTATAGAAAACATCCAAGTTCATTTAGCATATTCCAGCACACTTCATCATCAACATCGCAACATTTCAATTTAATTCAAGCATCATTCTCATACTATTAATCATGCCATAAAGATCAAATTTATACTTATTAGTCTTCCAATTTAGGTCAAAAATTTAGATTAATCTATCCCTCTAAGCAAGCAAAAATCAGCACAAACTTAAGGTGAAAACAGGTTGATTGCAACAGTAAAATGAAAATCACTTTGGGCTAGTTTCTTGGCTATTTTATGTAAGGTAAAAAGCTAATTTTGGTGCAACAATTCGGATAAGGTTCAAGAAAAATACAGAGAAGAAAGTAGGAGCAATTTTCAGAGAAGGAAACAAAGAAAGGAGCAGCAAAACTCTGCTATAAAAACCTGCTACATCACATGCTAGGTGTCTTCATTAAACTAAGACATATGTTACATGGTATGCCTCCCATTTGTCTACTTAATAAGCTGCCACTAATTTCCTTAAGATGCTACCATTAGTCACCAACTAATTATTACGTATGTCTCCTAATTATTGGTCTACTTGTCATAAATTAAATGGTTCATTTGTCAATTAATTATTAGTCCATTTGTCCCTCATTAATCTATGCCAAATGTCACTCAATTATAGGATTAATCATCCTAAGTTTTCTTGTATCAATTTATCCACCATTAGGCATTTTTCCTAGTCCAAATATACATATTAATTCATCACTCTCCCAATTAATAACAATTAATTCCAAATCACTAATTGAAATCCAATCATACTAAAAATCAAGACATAATAATTCATAATTCACATCATAGTCATTTTAAATCTTTTATACCCTGAGATAAGTCAATTGAGTGCATAAGCCATTCTTTTTAATGTGTATAAATTATAATTCATGTATGAATGCTAATGTTACGCATGTATGTACAATGCTTGATCTAGGGTTCTAATTATAAACATGTTCTAAAAACCGGATATTAAAGTTGGAGTAGCTACTGCCTCAACCCACTTGGAAACATAATCAACTCTAACCAATATGTAAGTGTTACCTAACGAGGATGAGAATGGTCCCATGAAGTCCAAGCCCCACATATCGAATATCTCCACCTCCATTATGCTTGAAAGCAACATCTCATCCCTCTTCGATATGTTGCCCATTCTTTGACATCTATCACACTTCAGCACAAAATCTCAAGCATCCTTGAACAAGGTTGACCAATAAAATCTACACTCCAAGATTCGAGCAGCAGTCGTGTTAGCTCCATAATGCCCTGCATAAAGTGAGCTATGACATTGCATCAAAATTTCAGGCATTTCATCTTCAGGGAGACACCTACGAATCACACTGTTAGTATATGTCTTATAAATTACAGGTTCATCCCAAATGTAATGAGAAAATTAAAATAAGAATTGCTTCTTTTGTTGATATGAGAGATCAGAAGAAAGAATATCACCTTAGTGGTAATTTGCAATATCTACAAACCAAGGATAAAAAGGATTATCTACCATCATTAATGCCTCATCAAGAAAGCTCTCCTCGATTTTCGCTTCTTCTTCATAATGTCCCCCTTCAAGTCTTGATAGGCGATCAACTACCACATTTTTTGCTCCCTTCTTGTCTTTAACCTCAATGTTGAACTCTTGGAGTAAGAGCACCCATTGGATAAGCCTAGCATTGGCATCCTTCTTAGCAAAGAGGTAACATAATGCCACATGATCTATAAAAACAATAACTTGTGAGCCTAAAAGATAAGAACGAAATTTCACACAAGCAAATACCACCACAAGCAATTCCCGCTCAACAGTGGTGTAGTTAAGTTATACTCCCGTCAAAGTCTTGCTTACGTAATAGATGGCATGCAACCTCTTCTCCTTTTGCTGGCCAAGTACACAACCAATAGCATGGTCACTTACATCACACATAATCTAGAATGGAAGAGACCAATCTGGAGATGTCAAAATAGGTGTTGTTGTAAATGCTTTCTTCAACTTATTAAAAGAATCCAAACAATCATTATCAAACACAAAAGGCACATCTTTAACTAATAAGTGAGTTAAGGGTCTCGCAATAAGAGAAAAATACTTTATGAACCATTTGTAAAACCCTGTATGACTAAGGAAAGCTCAGATACCCTTGATGTTGGTGGGAGGTGGTATCTTTTCAATCACTTCGATCTTAGCTCGATCCACTTCAATCCCCTTGCATGAAGTCTTATAGCCTAATACAATTCCCTCTTGGACTATGAAATGATGCTTCTCCCAATTCAATATTAGATGAGACTCCTCACATCTTTGAAGCACTCTGTCTAGATTAAACAAACAATGATTAAAAGAATCTCCAAAGACAGAGAAGTCATCCATAAATTTTTCATTCATTTATGCAAATATGGACATCATACACCTTTGAAGTGTGGCTAGTGAATTGCATAAACCAGAAGGCATCCTCTGACAAGCAAAAGTCCCATAAAAATAGGTGAAAGTGGTCTTCTCTTGATCTTTCGGGTATATGAACACTTAATTATACCCCGAATATCCATCAAGAAAGCAATAAAAAGAATGACCAGCCACCCTCCCAATCATTTGGTCTATAAAAGGTAAAGAGAAATGGTCTTTCTTAGTGGAAAAATATAGCTTTGTATAATCAATACATAATAGCCAACTTGTGATGTTTTTAGTAGATATCTTTTCACCTTTTTCATTCTCTATCACTGTCATGCCACCCTTCTTAGGCACATATTGCACTGGACTCACCCACTCACTATCTGAAATAGGGTAAATTATCCTCACATCCAAAAGATTACCTCCTTCTTCACAACCTCTTAAATGTTTGGATTTAACCTTCTTTGTCGCTACCTCACAATTTTACATCCTTCTTCTAGGTTAATCCTATGCATCACCATATTAGGGCTAATCCCCCTAATATTAGAAATTTGCCACCCCATGGCTCTCATCCTCTTTTTAATGATCTCCAACACTTTCTCTTCTTGCTCATAATCCAATTAATTAGAGATAATGATGGGTAGGGTATGGTTCTTGCCTAAAAAGGTGTATCTCAAATAGGAAGGTAAGGGTTTAAGCTCTAAAGTAGGGGCTTAACAATTGAAGGTGGTGTGGGTGTATATGTTCTCTCTAGCTTCTCTAAATCAACTTCCTCATATAATTCATCTTCTTTCACATTCTCATCCCTGTGCACTTCATTTATTTCATCGAATTCCTCTTCAACCTCCTTCATACACTCATCCATAACATTAATTTTCATACACAAATTACCATCCATTAGTTTCTTCAAAGATTTTGACATATGAAATTCAACCTGCTCATCACCAAGCACAATTTTCCCTTCATGCATATCAACTAATGTCATACTAGTATTCGTAAAGGGCCTACCCAAAATTAGTGGACAATTTTTATTAGCTTCAAAATCTAATACAACAAAATCAATAAGAATAATAAATTTGTCCATTTTTACCAATACATCTTTTACAACTCCAAATGGCCTCTTGATGGTTTAATTTGCAAGTTGAATTAACATAGATCTTGCCTTGACCTCTCCAGTCCCAATTTTCTGAAAACAGATAAAGGAATCAAGTTAATACTTACACCTAAATCACATAAATGTTTAGAAAATTCAAAGTCACCAACAACATATGGAATAGTAAAACTTCCTGGATCTTGTAGTTTTGAAGGCATTTGCCTTGATATGATCAAATTACAATTTTTTGTCAAAGTTAGCTCCTGATTGTCCTCCTAAGTGCATTTGTGTGTAAGTATGTCCTTAAGAAATTTCACAAACTTAGGCATGCACTCCAAGGTTTCCACCAATGACAAGTTAATCTGGAGCTTCTTCATATTAATAAATGGTAGTAGAAATAAGTGACAAATGATAGTAGAAATAATTGATAAATGGTAGTAGAAATAAGTGACAATTGATAGTAGAAATAATTAATAAGTGACACTAGGATTTAATGACAAGTGTAATGGAAAATTAGGTGACAATTAGATTAGAAATTGGGAGAAAAATGGACTAGTTATAAAAAGGACCAAGTGGAACCATGAGAAGTTGACAAGTGGTAAGTGACAAGTTTCATTCCCACTCACCACTCATCCCTCACGACTCTCTTATATGAAAGACTAAGTTTTATTATCTTTTATTTTTATCTTTCGATACTTTCTCTTTTTCTTCATCATCTTCATTTTCTATTCTATCTCACAACACTCTCATCCTTACCCTCCCAACTTTGATTTTTGTCAAACTCTTTTACTTGTTTCTTCAAGATCTTGTTATCTTCTTCTTGTCACTAAAAGAACCCACCTATTCTACCTTGGTAAGATGACGATTGTGTATATTGGTGAAGCTAGGGTTTACATGATTTTGAAGAAGCTTTGTAACATCCCGTTTCCGTACAAAGGGTCGAATCATGGAAATTGGTACACGGGAGAGCAATCGGAGAAATTAGGAAAACACATCTCATGCTCAAGCATTTGTGGACAGTGATTTTTGCACATGAAAAATATTTGTACACGCATTCATGACATTTCTCGGTATAATTGTGAATAAATGGGAATTTTGAAAAATAGGCTTTGTGTGTGAAAAATTTGTATTGGAGAGGATTATTGGAGTTTTCTAATTTTTTGAGAATTATGAAAATTTTTTGGGAATTTTTCGGAGTCAATTTTGGACCCAAAAAACTGTCAAGTGACAGAATAGGAGTTTACCGATAGTGAAAATGGTTGTCCAATGGCACTGAAAATTGAGACTTGTGAAATTAAGAATTTTTGAATTGAGCCATTGGAATTTTGGAGAAAAATTGGGATTGAATTTGGAAGAAAATTTAGTAAACCAATGAGAGAGTGACATGTGGCAAGTGACACATGTCACTTGCCTACATGTCTACCTAACATAATTAGTAATCAAAGTCATGAATTATTAGGAGTCCTTCACGACTCTTCTTGCTCCTTCTTCTTTATCAAATGTTTGGTGTTTCAAAGTGGAGAGTTTTCAACCTACGAAGCTCTCTCTTCTTCCTTCTTCTTTGATGATTTCTTTTTCTACTTGCTTTACCTTATAAAAACTCACATATCTTACTTGTCTTCCCTTCCTTTCCTTAACAAAAATCCAACCTAAGTCATGCATAGTGATGATGAAGATGCCGTGAATGTGTTGGGAGGAAAGTTAGTGAAAATTGTGAAGTTTGAAGGATTGAAGAAGTGAGAACTTCATAGGTAAGAATTGTACTCCTATGCTCTTAATTGATAGCTACATGCATAAATTGTGGTATGACATGAATGAATTGCATGAGATTGTGACTTGCTTGAATTGGGTATGTTATGTCTTAGAAGATGGATGAATGATGTGTTAGAAGTTAATGAATGTGATGTTATGTAGTTTAGGTGAATTGTGATGTGTTTGATGGATTGAAGTGAATGGATAATTGAGTGTGTGTGTGCTGCCAATTTGTGACCTAATGGTTAATGAGAGATTGTAAGATGGTTTCTAGTGAATTTATGAAGTGAATTGAGTGTTTGTTGGTGTAGAAATGGTATGGAAGATGTAGAATGAGAGTTAGAATCAAATCTGGAAATTGTGTTTGTATGTGTTTTCAGTATTTCTGCCATAACTTTTTACCTGAATGTGCAATTGAGTTGATTTTTATCTTGAATGAAACTTGAAGAGTTTAGCTACAATTCTTGTGAAGGAAGTGAAGTGAAATTCTGACCTTAAGGGTTCCTAATTTAGACATGAATGTGAACATATGTGTAGGCATGAACAGTGTAATTTTAATGACACTAAAGTAGGATTTGTGAGCTGAAGTTTTGGAAATTAATCTGGGTTGATTTAGGCAGAATTGGCTAAATTGGTCTTCATGAAAGTTGAATATCTTCTTGTTAGCTTTCTATCGCCACAAATTATGAATTTTTTTGATATAAGGATTGAAAGTTATGAGTTGTTGAATTTCGGATGTCTTTTGAAGATTAGGTGCTTTG
>JANZXP010088726.1:0-23870 GCA_027576715.1 Erythroxylum flavicans
TATTTTGCCCATTAAAGATGGCTAGTGACCTTGTTAATGTGCTACTTTTCCACCAAAGGTGCCCCAACGGGCTGTGTTTCCCATCAAAGGTGCCTAACGACCTTGCCAACATGCTATGTTTTCCACCCAAGGTGCCCAACGGGCTGTTTTTCCCATCAAAGGAACCTAGTGATGATGCCAACGGGTTGTTTTACAAACCCATGGTATGCCAACGGGCTGTGTTTCCTGTCAAAAGTACCCAACAAGTTGTTTCTACAATCGAAGGTACTTAGCGACCGTGCCAACGGGTTACTTTATCTACTGAAGGTGCATCAATGGGCTGTTTTGGCCTACTGAAGGTGTGCTAACAAGATGTTTAACTCACCAAAGGTGCCCAATGGATTTTTTTACTCACCGAAGGTGCCTAGCGGTTGCGCCAACAGGCTTTTTTACCGATCGAAGGGATACCGATGAGTTGTGTTTCCCACCGAAGGTGCCTAGTGAACTTGCCTAGCAAACGTGCCAACGGGCTATTTTACCCATCGAAGGTGCTTAGTGAAGGTGCCTAGCAAACGTGCCAACTGGCTATTTTACCCATCGAAGATGCCTAGCAAACGTGGCACTGGGCTATTTTGCCCATCCAAGATGCCATCAAGTTGTGTTTCCCACCGAAGGTGCCATGCGGACTATTTTTCTGACAAAAGAAGCTTAACAACTGGGCCAACAGGCTGTATTTCCCATCGAAGGTGTGCCAAAGGGCTATTTTTGCATTGAAGGTGCCTAACAGGTTATTTTCCCACCAAAGGTTCCTAGCGGTCATGCCAATGAGCCGTTTTGCCTACAAAAGTTGTGCTTAAAGAAAATGCTGTTTTGCCTACTAAAGGTGTGTCAATATGCTATTTTTTCCACTGAAGGTGTCGAATGAGCTGTGTTACGCACCAATAGTGTGCCAACAGTCTGTTTTTCCCATAGAAGGAGTCTAATGATTATGCCAACAGGTTATTTTACCTACAGAAGGTGCATAACGACCCTGCCAATGGGCTATTTTGGCCACCAAAGGTGCCCAGCGACTGTCCCAAAGAGCTATGTTGCCTACCGAAGTTGAGCTGACGGGTTGAGTTTCCCACCAAAGGGTTGTTTTTCCCACTGAAGGTGCCTAACGACTGTGCCAATGGGTCATTTTTCACACTAAAGGTGCCTAGCGACTGTGCCAACAGGCTGTTTTGCCCACCGAAGGTGTGCAACAGGCTGTGTTTCACAGCAAAGGTGGCCAAAGGATTGTTTTTCACACTGAATGTGCCTAATAACTATACCAACGGGCCATTTTTCCCACTGAACGTGTCTAGTGATTGTGCCAACGGGTTATTTTTCCCACCGAAGGTGTGCCAACAGGTTGTTTCCCATAACAAAGGTGCCTTGCGACTGTGCCAACGTGCTATTTTGCCCACCGAAGATGAGCTAATGGGCTATGTTTCCCATGAAATGCACCCAACGGGCTGTTTTTCGAACGAAAGTTGCCTAGCGACTATGCCAAAGGGCTATTTTACCATCGAAGCTATGCCAACGAGATGTGTTTCTTACCAAAGGTGCCCAACGGTCTATTTTTCCCACCAAAGGTGTCTAGCGACCATGCCAATGAGATGTTTTACCCTCTAAAGGTGCCTAGTGAACGTTCCAACAAGCTGTTATGCCCAACAAAGGTGCCTAGCGACAATGCCAACATACTATTTTCCCACAGAAGATGAGACAACGGGCTGTTTTTCCCACAGAAGGTTCCTAGCGATCGTGCCAACAAGCTGTTTTGTATAACAAAGTTGTGCCAATGGGCTCTGTTTCCTAACGGTGGTGCCTAGCGAACATACCAATGGGCTATTTTGCATATCGAAGGTGCCTAGCGATTGTGCTATTTTACCCATTGTAGATTAGCTGACGGGCTATTTTGCCCACAGAAGGTGTGCCAACGGGTTGTGTTTCCCACCAAAAGTTCCCGACGGGTTCTTTTTCCCACCAAAGGTGCCAACGAGTTGTTTTACCCACCGAAGGTGTACGAACGAGCCCTTTTACTAGCCAAAGGTGTGACAACAGGTTATTTTTCCCATCGAAGAGGACCAACAGAAAGTTGTGCCCATTAATGGTTCCTAGTAATCATGCCAACAAGCTGTGTAACCCACTAATGGTGTGCCAATGGGATGTTTTTCCCATCGAAGGCATCTAGTGACTGTGGTAATGTGTTGTTTTTCCTACCGAAGGTGTCCGATGGGCTGTTTTTCTGACCGAAGGTGCCTGGTGACTGTGCCAACAGACTGTTTTGCCCACTGAAGGTGTGCCAAAGACTTTGTTTCCTACTAAAGGTGCCCAATGGGCAGTATTTCCCACCAAAGGTGCCTAGTGACCATGCCAACGACTTGTTTTACCCACCGAAGGTGTGCCAACGACTTGTTTTACCTACCAAAGGTGTGACAACATGCTATTTTTCCCACCGAAGGGAACCATTGGACTGTTTTGCCCCATATTGGTGCCTAGCAACCTTACCAACTAGCTGTGTAGAGAACTAAAAGTGTGCCAATGGTCTGTTTTCCCACCAAAGGTGCCTAGCAACCATGTCAACGTGTTATTTTTCCCATAAAAGATGTTTAGCAACTGTGCCAACGAGCTATGTTTCCCACTGAAGGTATGCCAAAGGGCTATGTTTCCACTGAAAGTGTCCAACAGGCTGTTTTGCCCCTTAAAGATTTGCCAACGGGTAGTTTTACCTACTGAAGGTGTTCCAACTGATTGTTTTCCACTGAAAATGCTCAACGGACCATTTTGCCCACAGAAGATATCTAACGACTGTGCCAATAGCCTGTGTTACCCACCGATGGTGTGCCAATAGGTTGTTTTTCCTACTGAAGGTGCCTCACGAACGTCCTAATGGGTTGTTTTGCACACAAAAGCTGCCTAGTGACCATTCCAACAGGCTAGTTTGCCCACTGAAGGTGTCTAGCGATCATGCCAACGGATTATGCTTCCCATCAAAGGTATGCCAACGAGCTATTTTTCCCACAAAAGGTGTATAGCGAACGTGCCAAAGAGCTATTTTACCCATCAAAGGTGCTTCGCGACCATTCAACTTGTTGTTTTTTACACATTAAAGGTGTGCCAACGAGCCCTTTTACCAACCAAAGGTGTGTCAACAGGTTATTTTTCCCACTGAAGATGACCAACAGAAAGTTGTGCCCTTCAATGGTTCCTAGCGACCATGCTAAGATGCTATGTAACCTACTAAAGGTGTGCCAATGGGATGTTTTTCCCATCAAAGGCATCTAGCGACCTTGCCAACATGCTGTTTTTCCTACCGAATCTGTGCAAACTGACTGTGTTTCCCACCGAGAGTGCCCAACAGGTTGTTTTCCCATTGAGGGTGCCTAGCGACCATGCCAACGGGCTATTTTCCCCACCAAATGTATGCCAACAAGTTGTGTTTCCCACCGAAGGTGCCCTACGGGCTTTTTTTCCCACAAAAGATGCTTAGCGATCATGTCAACGGGCTATGTTTCCTACCAAAGGTGTGCCAAAGGGCTATGTTTCCATCGAAGGTGCCCAACAAGTTGTTTTACCCACATAAGGTTCCTAGCAGTTGTGTCAACGTGCTGTTTTCCCTACCAAAGGTGCACTAATGGGCTATTTTACCTACTAAATGTGTGCCAATGGGCTGTTTTTTTCCACTGAAGGTGCCCAATGGACTATTTTTCCTAGTAAAGGTATCTAATGACTGTGCCAACGGGCTTTGTTACCCACTAATGGTGTGCCAACGGGCTATTTTTCACATCGAAGGAACCTAGCAAATGTGCCAATAGACTATTTTGCCCAAAGAAGGTTCCTAGTGACTGTGCCAACGGGCCATTTTGCCTACCGAAGGTGTCTAGCGATTGTGCCAATGGGTTGTGTTGGCAACCGAAGGAGAGCCAACGGTTTGTGTTTTCCACAAAAGGTACCTAATGGGTCGTTTTTCCAATCGGAGGTACCTAGCGACCATACGAATAGGTTGTTTTGCTCACCAAAGCTATGCCAAAGAGTTTTGTTTCCCACCGGTAGTGCCTAGCGAATATACCAATGGGTTCCTTTACCCAACAAAGGTGCCTAGCGACTATGTCAACATTCTATTTTACCCATCGAAGATTAACCAACGGTTGTGTTTCCCGTCGAAGGTGTCCAACAGGTTGTTTTTCCAACCGAAGGTGCCTAGTGACTATTTCAACAGACTATTTTGCCCACCGAAGGTGTGCCAACAGGCTTTGTCTCTTAACAAAGGTGCCTAATGGGTAGTATTTCCCACCAAAGGTGCCTAGTGACCATACCAACGAGTTGTTTTATCCTCCGAAGGTGTGCCAACGAGTTGTTTTACCTACCAAAGGTGTGACAACAGGTTATTTTTCCCATTAAAGAGGACCATTGGATTGTTTTGCCCCTCAATGGTGCCTAGCAACTGTGCCAACTAGCTGCGTAATGAACTGAAAGTGTGCCAATGAGCTGTTTTCCCACCAAAGGTGCCTAGCGACTGTGCCAATGTGCTATTTTTCCCACCAAAGGTGTGCCAACGGGCTGTGTTTCCCATCGAGGGTGCCCAACAGGCTATTTTCCCACTAAAGGTGCCTAACGATCGTGCTAACGACTGTTTTTCCCATAAAAGGTGTGCCAGCGAGCTGTGTTTCCCATCGAAGGTGCTCTACTCGTTGATTTTCCCACAAAAGATGCTTAGTGACTATGTGAACGGGCTATGTTTCCCACTGAAGGTATGCCAAAGGGCTATATTTCCATCGAAAGTGCCCAACAGGTTGTTTTTCCCACCGAAGGTTCCTACTGGTGCTACCAACGGGTTGATTTGCCCCTCAAAGATTTGCCAATTGGCAGTTTTGCTTATTGAAGTTGTTCCAACGAACTGTTTTGCCCACAGAAGGTACCTAGTGACTGTGCCAATAGGCTGTGTTACCCACCGATGGTGTACCGATAGGTTATTCTTCCCACTGAAGGTGCCTCGCGAATGTGTCAACGGGTTGTTTTCCCACAAAAGCTATCTAGCGACCATGCCAATAGGCTATTTTGCCCACCAAAGGTGCCTAGCGATCGTGCCAACGGGTCGTGTTTCCTACCAAAGGTATGCCAACCTGCTATTTTTCCCATAGAAGATGCGTAACGAACGTGCCAACGAGCTATTTTACTTATCAAAGGTTCTTAACGATCATTCCTAGGTGTTGGTTTTCACACCAAAGATGTGCCAACAGGCTATCTTTCCTATTGACGGGGCCCAATGGACTGTTTTTCTCACCAAAGGTGCCTGACGACCTTTCCAATGAGTTTTTTAACCACCGAAGTTGTGCCAACGGGCTGCTTTTCACACTAATGGTGCCTAGCAATCATACCAACAGGTTATTTTTTGCACCAATGGTGCCTAGAAATTGTGCCATCAGGCTGTTTTGCTCACTGAAGGTGTGCCAACGGGCTGTTTCACCACCAAAAGTGCCCAATGGATTGTTTTGCCCACCGATTGTGTGCTAATGGCCTGTATTTCCTACCGAAGGTACCTAGTGATTGGGCCAACGGGTTTTCTTCCCAACAAATGTGCCTAGCTAATGTGCCAATGGGTTGTGTTGCCCACCGAAGGCATGCCAACAGCCTGTTTTTCCAAATGAAGTTGCCTAGCAATCTTGCCAACTGACTGTTTTGCCCACCGAAGGTGCCTAGCAACGGTGCCAACGGGTCCTTCTCCCCATCAAATGTGTACCATTGGGTATTTTTCTCATCGAAAGTGTCCAACGAGTTGTTTCGCCCACAAAAGGTTCCTCGCGATCTTGCCAATAGGTTGTTTTGCCCACTGAAGGTACCTAGCGACCGTGCTAACGGGCTACTTTGCCCATCGAAGATTTCTAGCAACCATGCCAATGAGTTGTTTTACTCAACGAAGGTGGCTATCGACCGTTCCAACCTACTGTTTTGCCCACCGTAACATATCTAAGGTGCCTAGCCATCGTGTAAAGGGTTATGTTGCCCACCGAAGGTGTCCCAACAGGCTATTTTTCCAACCGAAGGGGACCAACGAATTGTTTTCCCCCCAATGATGACTTGCTATTACGCCAACAGGCTGTGTAACCCACTGAAGATGTGCCAATAGGCTATTCTTCCCATCAAAGGTGCCTAGCGACCAAGCCAACCTGTTGTTTTGCCCATCGAAGGTGTGCCAACAGGTTGTGTTTCTCACCGTGGGTGCCTTATAGGCTGTTTTCCACCAAAGGTGCCTAGCGACTGTGCCAACAGGTAGTTTCGCCCACTAAAGGTGTGCCGATAAGTTGTGTTTCCCGTCGAAGTTGACCAACAGGTTGTTTTTCAAACCAAAGATGCTTTGTGACTGTGCCAATGGTCTGTTTTTCCCACTAAAGGTGTGCCAAAGGGTTGTGTTTCCACCAAAGGTGCCCCACAGGTTGTTTTTCCACCGAAGGTACGTAGGGATCATGTCAACGGGCTATTTTGGCCACCAAAGGTGCGCTAATGAACTATTTTGCCTATTGAAGGTTTGCCAACGGGCAGTTTTTCCCACCAAAGGTACCCTACAGACAGTTTTGCCCACTGAAGGTACCTAACGACTGTGCCAATGGGCTATGTTACCCATCGAACTTGTGCAAATATGGTATTTTGCCCACCAAAGGTATCTAGTGACCTTGTCAATGATTTGTATTTCCTATCGAAGGTGCATAATGACTGTGTCAACGGGCTGTTTTGCCTACCGAAGGTGTGCCAATGGGCTGTGTTTCCCACCGAGGATGCTTCATAGGCTGTTTTCCCACCAAAAGTGCCTAGCAATCGTGTCAACGGACTGTTTTGCCCACCAAAAGTGTGCCAACGAGTTGTGTTTCCCATCGAAGGTGCCCAACGGGTTATTTTCCAACCAAAGATGCTTAGTGACTGTGCCAATAGGCTATGTTTCCCACCGAGGGTGCCTTATAGGCTATTTTCCCACTAAAGGTGCCTAGCGATCGTGCCAATGGGTTTTTACCTAACAAAGGTGCCTAGCAACTGTGCCAACAGATTATTTGGCCCACCAAAGTTGCTTAGTAACCCTACTAATGGGTGACTTTTTCCATTAAAGGTGCCCGATGGATTGATTTGCCCACTAAAGTTGTCTAGCCATCTTGCCAACGGGTTGTGTTGCCTACCAAAGGTGTGCCAATAGTCTGTTTTTCCCAACAAAGGTTCCTGGTGACCACACCAACAAACTTTTTACCCACCGAAGGTGCCTAGCGACGGTGCCAATGGGTCCTTCATCCTATCGAATGCATACCAATGGGATGTTTTTCTCGTCCAAGATGCCCAACGGGTTGTTTTGCCCACCAAAGGTGCTAGGAGATCCTACCAATGGGCTATTTTTACCATCGGAGTTACCTAGTGAATGGGTTGTTTTGCCCACCGAAGGTACCTAGTGACCACACCAACAGGCTATTTTGTCTATCAAAGATTTCTAGCAACCATGCCAATGAATTGTTTTGCCCAACGAAGGTGGCTAGCGACCATTCCAACCTACTATTTTGCCCACCAAAGGTGAGCCAATGGACTGTGTTTCCCATCGAAGGTGTATAGCCACCATGCCAATGGGTTGTGTAGCCCATCGAAGGTGTGCCAACAGGCTTTTTTCCTCCAAAGGGACCAACAAACTGTTTTTCCCCCTAATTGTGCCTAGCGACTGTGCCACCGGGCTGTGAAACCTACTGAAGGTCTGTCAATGGGCTATTTTTCCCACCTAAGGTACTAGATATCATGCCAACCTATTGTTTTGCCCACTGAAGGTGTGGCAACAGGCTATGTTTCCTACCGAGGGTGCCTTACAAGCTGTTTTCCCACCAAAGGCACCTCGTGACTGTGCCAACAAGTAATTTTGCCCACCAAAGATGTGCCAACGAGCTATGTTGCCTACCAAACATGTCCAACGAGTTGTTTTTCCAACCAAAAATGATTAGCGACTGTGCTAATATGTTGTGTTTCCCACCAAAGGTGTGCCAAAGGGTTGTGTTTCCACCACAAGTGCCCCACAGGTTGTTTTTACCACTGAAGGTGCATAGCGGTCATGTCAATGGGCTATTTTGCCCACCAAAGGTGTGCCAACGAACTGTTTTGCCTATCGAATGTTTGCCGATGTGCTATTTTTTGTGCCCAAAGGATTATTTTGTCCACTGAAGGTACTTAGCGACTGTGTCAACGGGCTATATTACTCACCAAACTTGTGCCAACGGGTTGTTTTTCTAGTTCAAGGAGCATAGAGAATAAGCCAATGGGCTATTTAGCTAGCCAAAGCTGCCTAGCAACTATGCCAAAAGGCTATTTTGGTCACTGACAGTGCCTAATGATCGTGCTAACAAGCTATATTGCTCATCGAAGGTGTGCCAACGGGTTGTTTTTCCCACCAAAGGTGCCAAGCGAACATGCCAACGGGCTGTTTTGCCCATCAAAGGTTCCACGCAATTGTGCCAACATGTTATTTTTCCCACCGAAGGTCTGCCAATGTGCTCTTTTTCCCAATTAAGATGTGTGAAAGGGCTATTTTTCTCACCAAAGGTGTCTAGCGAATGTGCCAACAGGTTATTTTGCCCGTCAAAGATGCTTAGTGATCGTGCCAATGTGTTCTTTTACCTACCGAAGGTGTCCCAACAGCCTGTGTTTCCCACCGAATGTGCCCAATAGGTTGTTTTTCCCACTAAAGGTGCTTGGCAACCACGCCAACGGGCTATTTTTCGAACCGATGGTGCCTAGCAAACATGCCAACGAGCTGTTTTGCCCACTAAAGATGTGCCAACAAGCTATGTTTCCGCCCAACGGGCAGTTTTTCCTACCAAACGTGCCAACGGGCTATTTTGCCTACCGAAGGTTTGCCAATAGACTGTTTTTCCTACTAAAGATGCACCAACAGGAGGTGCCTAGCGACTGTGCCAATGAGCTATTTTGCCTACCGAATGTGTGCCAACGAACTATTTTGCCCACTGAAGGTGCCTAGTGACAGTGGCAACAGGCAGTGTTTCCTACTAAAGGTGCCTAGTAACCATGCCAACGAGCTATTTTACCGACCAAAGGTGTGCCTACGAGTTGTTGTACCTACCAAAGGTGTGACAACAGGCTATTTTTCCCATCGAAGGGGACCATTGGATTGTTTTACCCCTCAATGGTGCCTAGCGACTGTGCCAACTGGCTGTGTAATGAACTGAAAGTGTGCCAATAGGTTGTTTTCCTCCCAAAGGTGCCTAGTGACTGTGCCAACGTGCTATTTTTCTACCAAAGCTATGCCAACAGGCTATGTTTCCCATTAAGGGTGCCTAACAGGCTGTTTTCCCACTAAAGGTGCCTAGCAACCATACCAACAGATTGTTTTACCCACAAAAGGTGTGCCAACGAACTGCGTTTCCCATCAAAGATGCTCTACTGGTTGTTTTTCCCACAAAAGATACTTAACGATCGTGCCAGTGGGTTGTGTTTCCCACTGAAGGTGTGCCAAAGGGCTATATTTCCATCAAAGGTGCTTAAAAAGTTGTTTTTCCCACCGAAGGTTCCTACAATTGCTGCCAACGGGCTATTTTGCCCCTCAAAGGTTTGCAAATAGGCAGTTTTACCTACTAAAGGTGTGCCAATAGACAGTTTTTCACCGAAGATGCCCAACGGACCATTTTACCCACAGAAGATACCTAGAAACTATTCCAACGGGCTATGTTACCCACCAATGGTGTGCCAACAGGCTATTTTTCCTATTAACAATGCCTCGCGAACGTGCCAACGGGTTGTTTTGCCCACAAAAGTTACTTAGCGACCATGCCAATAGGCTATTTTGCCCACCAAAGGTAACCAGCGATCGTGCCAACGGGTTGTGTTTCCCATAGAAGGTATGCCAATGGGCTACTTTACCTACCAAAGGTGCTTAGCGACCATTCCAACATGTTGTTTTCCCCACCAAAGGTGTGCCAACGAGCTGTGATTCCCATTGAAGGAGCCCAATGAGCTGTTTTTCCCACCAAAGGTGCTTGATGATCATTCCAACGGGTTGTTTTTCGCACCAAAGTTATGCCAATGGGCAATTTTCCCCACCAACGGTGCCTAACAATCGTGTCAACAGGCTGTTTTGCCCATCGAACGTGTGCCAATAAGCTATTTTTTGCACCAATGGTGCCTAGCGATCATGCCAACGGGCTATTTTGTCCATCGAAGGTGTGCCAACGGCCTGTTTTACCTACTGAAGGTTTGCCAATAGCCTATTTTTCCAAGACCACACCAATTGGCTGTTTTGCCCAAAGAAGGTGCCTAACAGCTGTGCCAACGTGCTGTTTTTCACGGGCTATTTTTCCCATCTAAGGTGCCTAATGACTTTACCAACGGGCTACTTTTCTCAACAAACATGCCTAGCGAACATGTCAATGGGTTGTTTTGCCCACTGAAGGTGCCCAGTGACCGTGCCAATAAGCTGTTTTATCCACCAAATGTGTGCCAACGGGATTTTTCCCACCGAAGATGCCCAACGGGCTGTTTTCCCACCTAAGGTGTGCTAATAGACTGTGTTTCCATTTGAATGCCAATGTGCTATTTTGCCCATCAAAGGTATGCAAATAGTCAATTTTCCCATCGAAGGTGCCTGGCAAACAAATCAATGGGCTATTTTACCCATCAAAGGTGACTAGTGACCTTGTCAACGTGCTACTTTTCCACTGAAGGTAGCTAATGGGTTGTGTTTCCCACTGAAGGTGCCTATGAACTATCTAACGTGTTAAGTTTCCCACCCAAGGTGCCCAATGGGCTGCTTTTCCCACAAAGCAACCTAGTGACCATGCCAACGGGGTTATTTTGTAAACCAATGGTGTGCCAATGAGCTATGTTTCCCTCTGAAGATACCCAACAAGCTATTTCTACCATCAAACATGCATAGCAACCATGCCAATGGGTTATTTTGCCTACCAAAGGTGCGCCAATGGGTTGCTTTCCTTACTAAAGGTGTGCCAACAGGATGTTTATCCAACCGAAGGTACCCAATGGATTGTTTTGTCCACCAAAGCTGCCTAGCGGCTATGCCAATAAGCTATTTTACCCACTGAAGGGATGCTTACTAGCCGTGTTTCCCACCAAAGGTTCCTAGTGAATGTGTCAACGGGTTATGTTGCATAGCTAAGGTGTGCCAAAGGGCTATTTTTCCTATCAAAGGTACCTAGTAAACGTGCCAATGGGCTATTTTTCTCAACGAAGGTGCTTAGCAAAGGTGCCTACTGAACGTGCCAATGGACTATTTTACCCATCGAAGGTCCCTAGTGAACGTGCCATCGGGCTATTTTACCTATTGAAGTTGCCAACGAGTTGTGTTTCCAATTGAAGGTGCCCTACGGGTTGTTTTTCCCACACAAGATGCTTAGTGATGTGCCAATAGGATGTTTTCCCATTGAAGGTATGCCAAAGGGCTATTTTTGCATCGAAACTGCCCAACAGATTGTTTTTCCCACTGAAGGTTTCCAGCAGTCGTGCCAAAGTGCTATTTTGCCCACCAAAGGTGCACCAACAGGCTATTTTTTGCATAAATGGTGCCTAACGATCATGTCAACGGGTTATTTTGCCCATCGAAGGAGTGCCAATGGGCAGTTTTGCCTACTAAAGGTGTGCCAATAGGCTATTTTCCCAATAAAAGTGCCCAACGAATTGTTTTACCCAGAAAAGGTGCCTAACAACCATACCAACGGTCTGTTTTACCCAACGAAGGTGTTTGCGACTGCCCCAATGGGCTATTTGCCCACAGAAGGTACTAAATAGATGCGCCAATAGGCTTTTTTTCTGCCGAAGGTGCTTAGCGACAGTGCCAACAGGTTATTTTTCCCAACGAATTTGCCTAGCAACCTTAGCAAGAGGCTATTTTGTCCACTAAAAATGCCTAGCGACCTTGCTGACGGGATGTGTTTCCCACTGAAGATGCCCAACGGGCTATTATCCCATCTAAGGTACCTAGCAATCATGCCAATGGTCTATTTTGCCCACCAACGATATGCTACTGGACTGTGTTTCCAACCAAATCCATCCAAATTGGCTTTTTTGCCCATCGAAGGTGCCTAACGACTATGCCAACATGTTATTTTGCCTATTGAAGGTGTGCAAATGGTTGTTTTGCCCACCGAAGGTGCCTAGTGAGCATACCATCCATCAAAGGAGGCTAATGACCTTGTCAACGTGCTACTTTTCCACTGAAGGTGCCCAAAGGGTTGTGTTTCCCACTAAAGGTGCCTATCGACCTTGCGAACAGCTTATGTTTCCCATCTAAGGTGCCCAATGGGTTGTTTATCCCACTAAAGAAACCTAGCGATCGTGCCAATCAACTATTTTGCAAGTTGTTTCTACCATCAAAGGTGCTCAACAACTGTGCCAATGGGTTGCTTTTTCCACCGAAGGTGCAACAATAGGTTGTTTTGGCAACTGAAGGTGTGCCAATAGAATGTTTATCCCACCGAAAGTGCCCAATAGACTGTTTTGCCCACCGAAGGTGGCTATTGGCTATGCCAATGAGCCGTGTTTCCTACTGAAGGTGCCTAGTGAATATGTCAAAGAGCTGTGTTGCCCATTGAAGGTGTGCCAATGGGCTATTTTGCCCATCAAAGGTGTTTAGCGAAGGTGCCTAACGAAAGTGACAACAGGCTTTTTTACCCACCGAAGGTGCCTAGCGGATGTGCAACTGGGCTATTTTGCCCATCGAAGGTGCCAATGAGTTGTGTTTCCCACCAAAGGTGCCCTATGGGCTATTTTTCCCACAAATGATGCTTAGGGACTGTGCCAACAGGCTGTGTTTCCCACTAACGATGTGTCAAAGGGCTATTTTTCCAATAAAAGTGCCCAACAGGTTGTTTTTCCCACCGAAGGTTCCTAGTGGTCATGCCAACGGGTTGTTTTGCCTACCAAAGGTGCACCAACGAGATGTTTTGTCGACTGAAGGTGTGCCAATGGGCTGTTTTTTAGCAAAAATGCCAAACGGGTTGTGTTACCCGTCGATGGTGGGCCAACTGGCTTTTTTTCCCACTGAAGGGATAATGAGCATGCCAAAGGGCTATTTTGCCCACAGAAGGTGCCTAGTGACCATGCCAATGGGCTATTTTGGCCACCAAAGGTGCCTAACGACTGTGCCAACGAGCTGTGTTACCTACTGAAGTTAAGCCAACGGGTTGTGTTTCCCACCAAAAGAGCCCAACTGGTTGTTTTCTCTACTGAAGGTGCCCAGTGACTGTGCCAACAGGTTGCTTTGCCCACCAAAGGTGTGCCAATGGGCTTTGTTTCCCATCATAGGTGCCCAATGGGTTGTTTTGCCCGCCAACAGACTATTTTCCCGCTGAAGGTGCCTAGCGACAGTGCCAACGAGCTGTTTTTCCCGCCAAAGGTGTGCCAACGAGTTATGTTTTCCATCAAAGGTGCCCTATGGTCAGTTTCCCCACAAAAGATACTTAGTGATAGTGCCAACGGGCTGGAATGTGTTCCAAAGGTCTATGTTTCCATCAAAGGTGCCTAATAGGTTGTTTTTCCCATTGAAGTTTCCTAGTGGTCGTGCCAATGGGTTGTTTTTCCCACCAAAGGTGTGCCAATGAGCTGTTTTGCCTATTGAAGGTGTGCCAATGGGCTATTTTTTCCATTAAAGGTGCCCAATGGACTATTTTTCCCATTGAAGGAACCTAGCGACTATTCCAACGGGTTGTTTTCCCACTGAAGAAGCCTAGCGAACATGCCAACGAGCTGTTTTGCCTGCTGAAGGTGTGTCAATAGGCTATTTTGCCTATTAAAGGTTTGTCAATAGGCTGTTTTTTTAACTGAAGGTGCTCAACGGACTGTTTTGTCCACTAAAGGTTCCTGGCGAGTATGCCAACGAGTGGTGTTGCCAATCGATGATGTGCCAACAGGTTGTTTTTCCCACCAAATAAGCCTAGTGAGCGTGTCAAAGGGTTGTTTTGCCCACAAAAGGTGCCTACTGATTGTGCCAATGAGCTATTTTGCCCACTGAAGGTGCCTAGCGACCTTGCCAACTGACTACGTTTCTCACTGAAGGCATGCCAAAGGTTTGTTTTTTCGGTCGAAGGTGCCTAGCGAACGTGCCAATGGGTTGTTTTGCCTACCAGACACCAATGGTTTATGTTTCCCACCGGTGGTGTTTAGCAAATGTGCCAAGGGTTGTTTTGCCCAATGAAGGTGCCTAGCGATCATACCAACGTGCTATCTTGCCCATCGAAGATGAGCCAACGGGTTGTGTTTTCTACCGAAATTGCCCAACGAGCTGTTTTCCTACCAAAGGTGCCTGGCTACCATGCCAAATTGTTGTTTTGCTCATCGGAGCTATGCCAACTGGCTGTGTTTCCAACCAAAGGTGCCCAACATGTTGTTTTTCCCACAAAAGATGTCTAGCAACCATACCAACGAGCTGTTTTGCCCACCAAAGGTGCCTAGTGAATGTGCCAATGAGCTATTTTACCCAAAGAAGGTGCTTAGTGACTATGCCAATATGTTATTTTGCCCACTAGAGATGAACCAACGGGTTGTGTTTACCATCGAAGGTGCCCAATAGGCTATTTCTCCTACTGAAGGCTCCTAGTGACCATGCCAATGGGCAGTTTTATCTACCGAAGGTGTGCCAAAGGGTTGTGTTTTACACCAAAAGTTACCAACAGACTGTTTTTCCCACCAAAGGTGCCTAGCGACCATGCCAACGAGTTATTTTGCACACCAAAGGTGTGCCAATAAACTGATTTACCAACCAAAGGTTTGATAATAGATTATTTTACCACCGAAGGGGACCAACAGAATGTTTTGCCCCCTAATGGTTACTAACGTCCATGCCAACAGACTGTGTAACCCACTAAAGGTGTGCCCATGGGATGTTTTTCCTACCAAAGGTGCCTAGCAACCGTGCCAACGTGCTATTTTTTTGACTGAAGGTGCGTCAAGTAGTCGTGTTTCCCACTAAGGGTGCCCAACAAGTTGTGTTTCCCACTGAAGGTGCCCTACGAGGTTGTTTTTCCCACAAAAGCTGCTTAGCGATCGTGTCAACAGGCTATGTTTCCCACCGAAGGTGTGCCAAAGGGCTATGTTTCCATCGAAGGTGGCCAATAGGATGTTTTTCCCACTTAAGGTTCCTAACGGTCATGTCTACGAGCTATTTTGCCCACCAAAGTTGTACCAACGGGCTGTTTTGTTTATTGAATGTGTGCGAACGGGCTATTTTTTCCACTGATGATGCCCAATGAACCATTTTTCCCACTAAAGATACCAAGCGACTGTGCCAATGGGCTATGTTACCTACCAATGGTATGCCAATGGGTTATTTTTCACATCGAAGGAGCCTAGAGAATGTGCCAAAGGGCTATTTTGGCCAAAGAATGTGCCAATGGGCTATATTGCCAATCGAAGGTGAGCCAATAGGTTGTGTTTCCTACAAAAGGTGTCCAACAGGTCATTTTTCCCAACGAAGGTGCCTAGCGACCGTGCCAACGGGTTATTTTTTCCTACCAAAGGTGTGCCAACTGGCTATGTTTCCCACCGATGGTGCCTAGCGAACGTGTCAATAGGTTCTTTCCGTAAACAAAGGTGCCTAGCGACTATGCCAACATTCTATTTTGCCCACCAAAGATGAGCCAACGGGTTGTGTTTGCCAACAAAGGTGTCCAACGGGCTATTTTTCCTACTAAAGGTGCCTGGTGACCATGCCAACGTACTATTTTGCCCACCGAGGATGTGCCAACAGGCTGTGTTTCCCACCAAAAGTGCCCAACGGGTAGTTTTCCCACCAAACGTGCCTTGTGATCATGCCAACGAGCTATTTTACCTACCAAAGCTATGACAACAGGCTATTTTCCCATTAAAGGGGACCATTGGACTGTTTTGCGCCTTATTGGTGCCTAACGACTGTGCCAATTAGCTGTGTAACCCACTGAAGGTGTGCCAATGGGTTGTTTTTTCTACCAAAGATGCCTAAGGACCATGCAAAGGTGTTGTTTTTCTTACTGAAGGTATGCCAACAGGCTGTGTTTCCTACCGAGGGTGCCCAACTGGCTGTTTTCCCACTGAAGGGGTCTAACGACCATGCCAACGGGCTATTTTGCCCACCAAAGGTGCACCAACCAGCTGTGTTTCCCACTAAAGGTTCCCTATAGGGTGTTTTTCCTTTAAAAGATGCTTAGCGGTCATACGAACGGGGAATGTTTCCTACTGAAGTTATGCTGAAGGGCTATGTTTTCATCAAAGGTGCCCAACAGGTTGTTTTTCCCACCGAAAGTTCCTAGTGGTCATGCCAACGGGCTGTTTTGCCCACTAAGATGTGCCAATGGGTTATTTTGCCTATTAAAGGTATGCCCACGGGTTGTTTTTTCCACGAAAGGTGCCCAACAGACTGTTTTGCTCACATAAGGCACCTAGTGACTGTGCTAACAGGCTGTGTTACCCACCGATGGTGCACTAACGGGATGTTCCTCCCACCGAATGGGCCTGGCGAATGTGCCAATGGGCTGTTCTACCCACTGAAGGTGCCTAGAAAAGTTGCAATAGGTTGTTCTTCCCTCCGAAGGAGTCTCGCGAACATGCCAACGGGCTATTTTGCCCACTAAAGGTGCCTAGTGATCATGCCAATGGGTTGCGTTTCGCACCGAAGGCATTCCAACAGGCTATTTTTCCCACCGAAGGTGCCTAGCGATCATGCCAACAGGTTATTTTACCTAGCAAATGTCCTTAGCGACCATTCCAACCTGTTATTTTTTGCACCAAAGGTGAGCCAACGGGCTGTGTTTCTCAATAAAGGAGCTCAACGGACTGTTTTTCCTACCAAAGGTGCCTAACAACTATTCCAATGGGATATTTTGCCCACAGAAGGGGTGACAACAAGCTATTTTCCCCACCTAGCGACCGTGACAACGGGCTATTTCGCACTCCAAAGGTGTGCCAACGAGCAGTGTTTCCCACTAAAGGTTCCTTACTCGCTATTTTTCCGACAAAAGATGCTTAATGACTGTTCCAACAGGCTGTGTTTTCCACCGAAGGTGTGCCAATGTGCTATGTTTCCAATGAAGGTGCCCAACAGGTTGTTTTGCTACTAAATGTTCCTAGCGGTCATGCCAACGAGCTGTTTTGCCCACCGAAGGTGAATCAGCGGGTTGTTTTGTTTACTGAAGATGTGCCAACGGGCTATTTTTTTGACCATAGGTGCCCAATAGACTATTTTTCCCACTGAAGGTACCTAGCGACTATGCCAACGGGTTGTGTTACCCACTGATGGTGTGCCAACAGGTTATTTTTCCCATCAAAGGAGCCTCACGAACATGCCAACAGACTGTTTTGCCCACACAAGGAACCTAATGATCTTGCCAAGAGGCTATATTGCCCACCAAAGGTGCCCAGCGACTATGGCAACAGGTTGTGTTTCCCACCAAAGATGTGCCAACAGGCTATTTTTCCCACCGAAGGTGCCTTGCAAACATGCCAACTGGTTATTTTATCGATTGAAGGTGCTTAGCAACCATTCCAACGTGTTGTTTTTCCCACCAAAGGTGTGCCAACGGGTTGTGTTTCCCATTGAAGGAGCCCAACGGGCTTTTTTTCACAATAAAGGTGCTTGATGACCATTCCAGCGAATTGTTTTGCCCGCCAAAAGCATGCCAACGAGCTATTTTTCCCCCAATGGTGCCTAGCGATCGTGCCAACGAGCTGTTTTGCCCACTGAAGGTATGCCAATCGGCTATTTTTTGCACCAATGATGCCTAGCGATTGTGTGAAGGGACTGTTTTGCCCACTGAAGTTGGGCCAATGGGTTGTTTACCTACCGAAGGTGTCTCAACAGGTTGTTTTCCCACTAAAAGTGCCAATAAACTATTTTCCCAACAAAGTTACTTAACGAACATACGAACGAGTTGTTTTGCCCACCAAATGTGTGCCAACTAGCTATTTTTCCCACCGAAGGTGCTTGCGACCACACCAATGGGCTGTTTTGCCCATATAAGGTGCCTAGAAGCCGTGCCAAGGTGCTGTTTTTCCCACCAAAGGTGTGCTAAGGTGTTGTTTTTCCCATCAAAGGTGTGACTTTGCTAACTGGTTGTTTTTCCCAACAAAGATGCCTAGCGACCATGCAAACGGGCTATTTTGACCATCAAAAGTGCCTAGTGATCGTGCTAACGTGCTATTTTTCCCATCAAATGTGTACCAACGGGCTGTTTTTCCCATCGAAAGTGCCCAATGGGTTGTTTTGCCCACCGAAAGTGCCTAGCGATCCTGTTGACGGGCTATTTTTCCCATCAATGTACCTATCAAATAGGCTATTTTCCCATTGAAGGCACCTAACGATCGTGCCAGCTGGCTGTTTTTTCTACCAAAGGTGTGCCAATGGGATGTTTTTCCTGCCGAAAGTCCCCAACAAGTTGTTTTCCTACCTAAGGTGCTTAGAGATCTTGCCAACAGTCTATTTTACCTATCGAAGGAATGCTATTGAACTGTGTTTCCTAATGGGTTGTTAATGAGCCGAGTTTCCCATCAAAGCTGCTTAGTGAACATGGAAACGGGCTGTGTTGCCAACCGAAGGTGTGCTAACGGGCTATTTTTCCCACCAAAGGTGCCTAGCAAATGTGCCAACGGGCTATTTTTCCCACTAAAGGTGCTTAGTGAAGGTGCCTAACGAACTTTCTAATAGGTTGGTTTTCCCAACGAGCTGTGTTTCCCACCAAAAGTGCCCTATGAGCTGTTATTCCCACAAAAGATGTTTAGCGACTGTTCCAACGTTTCCCACCGCAGGTGTGCCAAAGGGTTATATTTCCATCAAACGTGCTCAATAGGTTGTTTTTCGCACCGAAGGTTGCTAGTTGTCGTGCCAACGGGCTGTTTTGCCTACCAAAGGTGCGCCAATAGGCTATTTTGCCTACTGAAGGTGTGCCAATGGGCTGCTTTTACCGCCAAAGGTGCCCCACGAACTGTTTTGCCCAATGAAGGTACCTAGCGACCATACCAATAGGTTGTGTTACGTAGTGATGGTGTGCCAACGGTTTGTTTTTCCTATCAAAATAGTTTAGTGAACGTGCCAATAGGCTATTTTGCCTACATAAGTTACCTAAAAACTGTGCCAACGGGCTATTTTGCCCACTAAAGGTGGCTAGCGACTATGTCAGTGGGCTGCTTTGTCCACCAAAGGTGTACCAACAAGATGTTTTTCCCACCTAATGTCCCCAACCGGCTATTTTCCCACCTAAAGTACCTAGAGATCGTGCTAATAGTTTGTTTTGCCTCCCAAAGGTGTGCTATTGGACTGCGTGTCCCACCAAATGCATCCAAATAGGCTTTTTTACCCACCGAAGGTGCCTAGCAACTGTGCCAACATGTTGTTTTCCCCACTGAAGGTGTACAAACTGGTATTATTTTCTATTGAAGGTGACTAATGAGCGCGCCAATGAGCTATTTTGCCCATCGAAGGTGGTTAGCCACCTTGCCAACGTGCTATATTTCCCCCCGAAGGGGCCCAACAGGCTGTGTTTACCTAGCAACCTTGCCAACGTGCTATGTTTCCCTTCGAAGTGGCCAGCGGGTTGTTTTTCAAACTAAAGGTAACTAACGACCGTGCCAATGGGATGTTTTGCTCACCGATGGTGTGCTAATGAACTGTGTTTCCCACCGAAGGTACCCAATAAGTTGTTTTTTCCATTGAATGTGCCTGCTGACTATGTCAAGACCTATTTTTGCGCACCGAAGGTGCCCAACGGGCTGTTTTGCCCACTAAAGATAAACCAACAGGTTATGTTTCCCACCGAAGGTACCCAATAGGCTGTTTTATCCACGGAAGTTGCCTGGCAACCGTGCCAATGGACTATTTTACCCACTAAAGGTGTGCCAACGGGCTGTCTTTCCCACCAAAGATGCCCATAAGACTGTTTTTCCCATGGAAGGTGCATGGCAACTGTACCAACGGACTATTTTGACCATCAAAGGTGTGCCAACAGGCTGTGTTACCCACCAAAGGTGGCGAATGGGCTATTTTTCCCAATGAAGGTGTGTCCAAGAGCTGTTTTACTTACCAAATGTGTGACAACAAGCTATTTTTCCCACCGAAGGGGACCAACAAACTGTTTTATCGCTCAAAGTATCCTAGCGACCGTGCCAACGGGCTATGTAACCTATTCAAGGTGTGCCAATGGGTAATTTTTCCCACCGAAGGTGCCTACTAACTGTGCCAATGTGCTATTTTGCTAACGGGCTATATTTCTCTCTAGGGGTGCCAACAAGCTGTTTTCCCACCAAAGGTCCCTAGCGACTGTGCCAATGGGCTATTTTACCCACCAATGGTGTGCCAATGAGCTATGTTTCCCACTGAAGGTGCCCTACGAGCTATGTTTCCCATCAAGGGTGCCCAATAGATTGTTTTCCCATCGAAGGTGCCTAATGACCGTGTCAACGGGTTGCTTTGTCCACTGATGGTGTGCTAATGTGTTGTTTAGCCTACTAAAGATGTACCAATGTGATGTTTATCCCATCAAAGATGCCTAAAGGATTGTTTTGCCCACTGAATATGCCTAGCGGCTATGCCAACGAGCTATTTTACCCATTACAGGGATGCCAACGAGCTGTGTTTCCCACCCAAGGTGCCTAGTGAATGTGCCAACAGGATGTGTTGCCCACCGAAGGTGTGCCAACGTGCTACTTTTTCCACCGAAGGTGCCTAGCAAATATGTCAATGGGCTATTTTGCCCATTGAAGGTGCTTAGTGAAGGTGCCTAGTGAATGTACCAATGGGTTGTATTTCCCAACGAGTTGTGTTTCCCACAGAAGGTGCCATATGGGTTATTTTTCCCACAAAAGATGCTCAGTAACCATGCGAACGAGCTGTGATTCCCACCGTAGGTGTGCCAAAAGGCTATGTTTTCATTGAAGGTGCCTAAAAAGTCATTTGTCCCACTGAAGGTTCCTAACTGTCATGCCAACGGATTGCTTTACCCACTAAAGGTGTGCCAATAGACTGTTTTGCCTACTGATGGTGTGTCAATTGGCTGTTTTTTTTGCCGAAGGTACCCAACAAACTGTTTTGCTCATTAAAGGTACCTAGCCACCGTGTCAATGAGCTGTGTTACCCACTGATGGTGTGCCAATAGGTTGTTTTTCCCATCGAAGGAGTCTAACAAACGTGCCAACGGGCTGTTTTGCCCACAGAAGGTATTTAGCAACTGTGTCAACGGGCTATTTTGCCCAATGAAAATGCCTAGTGATTGTGCCAATGGGCTGTGTTTTACAAAAAAATGTGCCAACGGACTATTTTTTCCACTGAAGATGCCTCGCGAACATGCCAACAGGCTATTTTACCCGTTGAAGGTGCTTAATGACCGTTCCAATGTGCTATTTTTCCCACCAAAAATGTGCCAACCGGCTGTGTTTTCCACTCAAGGAGCCCAATGGACTGTTTTTCCCACCAAAGGTGCCTAATGACCATTCCAACAGGTTATTTTGCCCATCGAAGGTGTGCCAATGAGTTGTTTCTCCTATAAATGGTTGCTAGAGATTATGTTAACAGGCTGTTTTGCCTACTGAAGGTGGCTGAACAGGCTGTTTTCACACTAATGCTAGCTAGCGATAGTGTTAATGGGCTATTTTGCCCATCAAAGGTGTGCCAGTGGGTTGTTTTACCTATCGAAGGTGTGCCAACAGGTTGTTTT
Source organism: Erythroxylum flavicans (assembly GCA_027576715.1). NCBI lineage: Eukaryota > Viridiplantae > Streptophyta > Magnoliopsida > Malpighiales > Erythroxylaceae > Erythroxylum > Erythroxylum flavicans. The sequence continues at coordinate 21,663 of JANZXP010088726.1, forward strand.
CCTACCAAATGTGCCCAACGAACTATTTTCCCTATAAAGACACCTAACGACCATGTCAATGAGTTGATTTGCTCTTTGAATGTGTGCCAACTAGTTGTTTTTCCTAATGAAGTGTGTAATGACTGTGCCAAAGGGCTATTTTGCCCACCGAAGGTGCCTAATAATCGTGCCAACGTACTGTTTTTCCCATCGAAGGTGTGCTAGTGAGTTATTTTTCCCACCAAAGGTGCCTCGAGATGTTGCCAAAGCTTATTTTGCCCAACGAAATGGTACCTAGCAACCGTGCCAACGGGCTATTTTACCTACCGAAGGTTCCTAGCGATATTGCCAATGGGTTAGTTTGTGCATCAAACGTATGCCAACGGGCTATTTTTTACATCAACGGTGCCTAGTGACTATGTAAATAGACTATTTAGGTATGCCAATAGGTTGTTTTGCCTATTGAAGGTGTGCCAACATATTGTTTTTACCACCAAAAGCGCCCAACTGACTATTTTTTCCCACTGAAGGTGCCTAGCAACCTTGTCAACGGTTTATTTTGCCCATCGAAGGTGGCTAGCGACCGTACCAACGTGTTGTTTTGGCCACCAAAGATGTGCCGATGGGTTGTGTTTCCCACCGAAGGTGCCCAATGGGTAGTTTTGCCTACCAAATGTGCCTAAAGATTGTGCCAATGTGTTGTTTTGCCCATCAAAGGTGGCTAGCAACTATACCAATGTACTGTTTTGCCCACAATAGGTGTACCAAAGGGCTGTGTTTCCCACCGAAGACGACCCAATAGGCTATTTTCCTATGAAAGATGCCTAGCAACTGTACCAATGGGCTATTTTTCCAACAAAGATGGGTAGCGACTGTGCCAATATGTTGTTTTACCTAACAAAGGTGTGCCAACAGGTTGTGTCTCCCAACGAAGGTGCCCAACGAAAAGTTTTTTCCATCGAAGATGCCTAGTGATCATGCCAACGAACTTTTTTTCCATCAAAGTTGCCTAGCAACCATGCCAACGGATTGTTTTGCCCACTGAAGGTGCCTAACCACCATGCCAACAGGTTGTCTTGCCCACTGAAGGTGTGACAACAGGCTATTTTCCTAACGAAGGTGCCTAATGATAGTGACAACTGACTATTTTGCCCACCAAAGGTGCTTAGTGACCATGCTAACTAGCCGTTCCTCCCATCAAATGTGTACCAATGGGATGTTTTTCCTACCGAAGGTGCCCAACGGATTGTTTTGCTCACCAAAGGTGCCTATTGATCCTACCAATGGGCGATTTCTCCTACCAAAGTTGCTTAGCAAATAGGTTGTTTTACCCATCAAAGGTGCCTAACGACCACGCCAACGGGCTTTTTTGCCCAACAAAGATGTCTGGCGACCATTGCAATGGGCTGTTTTGCACAACAAAGGTGGTTAGCGACAGTGCCAACGGACTGTCTTGCCAACGAAGATGTGCCAACAGACTGTGTTTCCCAACGAAGGTGCCAACGGGCTATTCCTCCCACCAAGGTTTTGCCAACAGGTTGTTTTTCTCATCAAAGGTGCCCAACAGGCTATTTTTCTCACCGAAGGTGCCTTGCCACTATGTCAACGGGCTGTTTTGCCCACCAAATGTGTGCCAACGAGTTGTTTTATCTATTGAAGGTGTGCCAATAAGTTTTTTCCCACTAAAAGTGCCTAACGGACTGTTTATACCACTAAAGGTGCTTAGTGACGGTGCCAACGTGTCATTTTACCCACTGAAGGGTTGCCAACGAGTCGTGTTTCGTACCAAAGGTGCCTAGTGACGTGACAAAGAGCTATTTTCCTAAGTAAAGGTACCTAGCAATCGTGTCAACGTGCTATTTTGCCCACTGAAGATGAGCCAACTAGTTGTGTTTCCCATAGAAGGTGCCCAATGAATCGATTTTGCCCACTGAAGGTGCCTAGAAATCGTGCCAGCGGGCTATTTTGCCCACCGAAGGTAAGCCAAGGGGCTATGTTTCCCAATGGTGGTGCCTAGAGAATGTGCCAACGGGTTGCTTTAGCTAACAAAGGTGCCTAACGACTGCGCCAACGTGCCATTTTGCCCACCGAAGATGATCCAATAGGCAGTGTTTCTCATCGAAGTTGTTTGACGACTGTGCCAACACGTTGTTTTTGTAACACCCCAACTCCGCCGGACCCGAACCCGATATCGACAGTGATACCCGAATTCGTGCCCCGCGAGGGTGG
>JANZXP010088825.1:0-23822 GCA_027576715.1 Erythroxylum flavicans
GAGCTGTGGGGTATCTTGAATGCATTAAGGTTAGCATGGAGTCGTGGGTGGCGGAAAGTAGAGATCCAAACTGATTCAAAAATTGCAGTTCAGTTACTTCAATCTAACCATACTCATCCTTTTCGACTTCGGAGTTTGATCCATCTCTGTACGGTACTGTTGCATCGGGAGTGGCAAGTGAAGATAAAGAGCATTCTACGTGAGGCCAACTCTGTGGCGGATCGTTTAGCAAAATTTGCACTACATCTTCCTAGAGGTTTATATTTGTTTCAACGCCCTCCTCCTCATATCTGTTCTTTACTAAGAGCCGATATGGTGGGGGTTGTATGGCCACGAGTTACTTCTTAAGGGCTTATACCCTCCTTGTTATCCAAAAAAAAAAAAGTAAAAAATAAAAATTTCTTGAACTTCCCTCCTAGTATATCCTACTCTTTATAACCCTAAACCCAATCTGCCGCAACCGCACTAGCGCGTCTAATAACCATCACTTCAACTCCACTACCAATGTCTACTTTTTTGTTGTATCCATTTTCTTCAATTAAACATTATGCGAATTTAGCAAGCATACTGGAAATGGCTTAATCAATTTTTTTGTAGATCAACCAATTCGAATGACATGCAGAAAATATATCGTCCATTTGTACAATTCGGAGCAAGAGTTAGTTTATCTTTTACAACATTATATGAAGACTTAACAATTATTATTTGCAAATTCGATTCAGCCCAAACACTTTATAGTGATATTTATAAGCCAAGTTGACAATTGTACAATGAACTTGGTCCTCTTCTTTTATCACTTATTTGTCACTTCTTGGATCCAATGAAACCATCGTCGCACTCTCTAATATAACATTACTGCTGACATCATGATGGTGATTGACCAAAGCCCACCTTGAAAAACAACAAAATAGCATACCCTATCAGTGATAGAGTTAAGGGAGAAGCTATCCAAACTTTATATTTTTGTTTTTAATTCATGAAGACTACTGAAAATAGTATATATATATATATATATATAGATGTTTCTTGAATGTTTTCAAAACATCAATGCATGGACTGAAGAACATAAGATTTTCCATTTCTATTCACAAAGTAGAGGAAGATTTGGACCTAAGGCCATCATCCTACCTGAAGCAGATCCTCTAATCACATATTTACTATTTCAAAGTGGATTGATCGATACCCTATATGTAATTAACACACACACACACACACACACACACACACACATATATATATATATATGTAAGTTTGAATATGATTTTTGCAATTTGCACTACAGCCCATTTTCATGCGTTGTAAGGATAATCTTCTCCATAACATAGTGAATTCATTTAACAATGTGTTATTCTGATTGTAAATAAAATTAAGTTCATCATGAAGACTACTGAAAATAATTTATGAGTTTAAATTAGCTAAATCTTTTGCCATTTTATGTAAAAATAAGATATGTAAAATAGGAATGTTACACCACACTTATGAAAATGTTTATAAATAAGTGGAACAACTAAAATGAGTATTATAATAATTAACATAATTATTCTATAATTATTTTAGATAAAAGGAAACATATTGTTTGTAATCTAAAAAAAGAGTCTATAGTAGTTTAAGAAAAAAAGTCAAATGTGATCTAAAGTCAACGAATAAAGTTAGATTAAATTGAATTTGGACTTAAGTTTATGCTTAATATAAAAACATTAGGCTTGTACCATGCTTTAAATTTGAGATATTTGACCAATCCAACCTTAACCTAAAATTTTATCCCTTTTACTTAGATGGAAATGAAATTTTTTGGTTGCTTAAAACTTAATGAAATTCAAACTTTTTGAGTTAACCTAAGTTCAATCAAGTTTAAACCCACTTTATTAAAGCTCAACATTTTAGTGGAATTGTAATACAAGTTGAAATAGAGTAGAGAGATAAACCAGAGAGAGCTTTTCTCTAAACATTCCATGATATGCATAGTGGTTCCTCACCCTCAACTCTTCTTTTGATTCTTGCCTTCTTTTACTCCCATTTTTCTCGTTTTCTTTCTTGTAGTCTTCTCCTTTCCTTTTATTCATTCTCTTCTTTTCTGGTGTTCTTTCTGTAGTACTTTTTAAATCATCCCATTCTTACACTTCCATCCTTAATCTATTGAGCACTTTATAAATTTTTCTTTTCTTTTTATTATGTTCAGTGGAATTTCTTATTCTCCTCTTTTCTATATGCTCTTCCTTCTAGTAGTTTCTTTCCTCTGGGACTTCCACCCTCATTTTCCCACTCTTTTCTCCTCTTTTGGTTTCTTTTTTAATTTTCTTTGATTGCCTACCTAACTTTTCAGTATTTCTTCTTTTAGCTTAATTTTAGACCCTTTAACTTTGAACAATGAGGACTTTCTCCTTTAGACACCTCTAAAACTTTATATGTACCTAATTCACAAACATCTCTAAAATGTCAAGCCATTACAATAACTCAGGTTGTTACAAGTTCAAATCTAAAAGTCTGTTCCCCTTCATCGAGCTCCTTTAATAGTGCCCCTACCAGGAAATATTAGAAACTAGCTTTAGGGGATACTTCACTATCCTTAAAGCTCCATTTTGACCCTTTTGCTCCACAGAAGGCATGTCATAGTAGCATTCTTAAAGGAGAGCTGCTAAATGAGAAACATCCTCATTAATTTTTTCTTAGATAAAAGACCATCCTTTCTATCCTTAAATGCCTAGGAAAATCTCAATTGGAAGCATCTTAGATTGTAAGAGGTCTTAATTAATAATGACACTTTGTTCCTTTTTAAAATTTTCCCTTCTAACTAAGCCTAAAAGGTTTTGGAAGCTGGCGCCTGACTTTATAGTTTCAAACCTTTTCTTTTACTAACTTGGACATGATTTGAGGTAGAAAAAATCCCCCATTTGGTTGAATATTCATAACATTCGCGTGAATTATTGGAAGAATAAAAGTTTGATTCATTTAGCTAGCTTTGTGAGCAAACCTTTCTGCATAGATGAAGCAACAACCACCATGAAAATAGTTTTCTATGCTTATGTTTGTATGCTAACTAACATCAACAAGGAACTTCCAAAAAAACATTCCTTTAATAAACTTAATAAAGATGACAATTTCTTTGAGGATAACATATTAGTCACTTATAATTAGAGTCTTGACAAAACTCATCGAAAGTAATTTCAGAGGATAATAGGAAAATGATTTCAAAATAGTGAAGATGTTTGGAAGCTATATAGCTAGTCGCCAACAATGAAGCTATCAATAATGCTTGTACTAGGAAGGAAAAAAACTAACCTAAAAGGATATTCCTATCAATATTCTTGTCACTAATAGGGATAGAATGCTAAAGATCAAATATAAGAAGGGGAGTCCACAAGGCAGGGACATTCTATGACATAGAGGATCCTACAGTGGAATATAAAGAACCAAAAGGAGCATTAATGGAAATGCTAAGCAACATAATAAGTCCTCCAAAGATATTCATGTTGAGAATAACTTTTAAAGTCATATGGAAAAGCTCTAAAAGGAATAAGAAAATCTCAATTTATTCTTCTAAATGACCATCTTAGTTTGAAATAATATAGGGCTTAATAGCATTAATAAGTAGCAAATATTGTTTAACTATATGCAATATACCAAACATTTTCTATTAGGACTTTAATAAAAAAATCAAGGAGTGTAATTGTAAGAAATTAATTTTTTTAAAGACATTAGTTTATCATTACAATGGAAACATATTACTGGCTTTTAATTCACGTGAAGTGGAGACTTTACCTATATTTTTGGAGGAATAGTTGATACATTTGCTCATTAAAATGAAAAACAATTATGTAAGTTTTTATATAAGCTTTTAATAAAAAATTTCAGAGAACCTTATTATAAAATAAACTTAAGGAGATTAGCGGAGATTTTATTAACATGATCTACTCTAAATAACTTAAAGGGACTGTGATCTTAAGAAATCACACAAATGAACTTAAGGATTGTATTGGTCATGTAAATGTTACTCATTTAAGAATTAAGGGTCAAAAGTTATAATTGAAACAACAATTAAAAAGGGAATTGTTCTTAAAGAAAAAACTATATAAACACTAGTTAATGTTCACTGGATGGATGCATTTATAAAGAGAAACTTTACATTTTGATTGATGTGGAAGGCTTTGATGAAACCCTTTCCAAGTGTCTCAATACTATGATAAGAGGAAGCAAAATTTAAATCTATATGCAAAAGTTACAATAGGTTAAGAATTAACTTAAAAAACTTAATAGCAAAAGATGTTTAAATACTGAGAGGGCTATTAAAAAGCCTAAATAAAAACGAGAAAATTTTTTGAAACACTCACTATAACTCACTTTATTATGTGGAGAAGTCAGATAAGGAGAAACTAGCTTTGCTTTATTACAATCAAAATGATAAAATCAATATGTCATTAATAAAGCAAAGATTTAGCATATTATGGTTGAAGGATAGGGATAAGAATTGACCCCCTATTAAGGAAAAATATTAATAAAAATTATCATCCTTAAGGGATGAGAATGGATGCTTACTAACATATAAAAAGGATCTACATTATGAAGCTTATAAGTTGTTTGCTAACATAATTGGAAATCATACTAATGATTTATCCTCTATTAATCTTATGAAATCTATAATCAAGATCAATTATTTAGAATAGCAATTGAATCTCTTATCAAATTTTTAAAAAGAGATGTGGAAGAAACTTTCTTTGCTCTATGTACTAACAAGGTTTTAGGACCTGATGATCTTAATTCCTATTTCTTTAATAAAAACTAGCCTCTTACTAAATTAATGGGGAATGATGCTTGAATTCTTTAGGAATGAGAGAATATTATTGGAATGAGAGAATATTATTGGAGTTCAAGAAAACATACATATGCCTCATACCTAAGGTACAATCTCCTAACTCCTTAAAAAAATTTCAATTGTTGTAATACAATCTGTAAGATAATTGTTAGATTATTAGCTAAAAGATTGAGAATAAGCGATAATATGTTGTTGGTCCAAAAACTCTTCAAGAACTATTATAGAAAGCACTTAAGCAAGAATTATGCTATCAAATTCGGGTTCCACTAAGCATTTAACTGACTAAATTGGAATTTTATTCAAGACACTTTACATACTTTTGGATTCTTTACTAATTATATTACATAATGCATAACTACTCTCCTATACTATATTGGTCATGGAGAGCCTATCAAAGCTTGTTAAAGGAGTAAAAGGTTTAGGTAAGGGGATATTAGAGATTAGATGACCAATGAGAAAATGACATGTGTGTGATGAGTCATTAGTGATGAAAAATAGGAAGGTGACATGTGTAATCCATTAAGTATGTATAACAAGAAAAACTTAAGACATTTTGCTTCATTTTGTGAGAGAGCCATGAGAGTGAATGGAGAACATTGTTAAAAAGCCCAAACATTAAAAGAAATGAGGGAGAAGCTAGGTGGATTTGGCCATTGATGAGAGAAAGGAAGGAATAGATAAAACAAAAGAAAAGAAAAGAGAAAGGAGAAGAGAGGTTTAGCTATAGCCATGTAAGAGTGATCCAAACCATTTTTTCATGCTCTTCCACCTCCAATAAAGCTTCTAACAAGATTCATAGCTATCCAAGTGAAGAGAAAGAAGAAAATGCGTAGGTAAGTTTACTAATCTTGTTGAAAATTTTGATTTGTTGGGTTATAGGTTAGATTTGGTTTTGATGGTGTAGATTGCACCCTTTTGATGTGATATCAAGGTTTGACTGCATTGGAAGGAATTGGGAGAAGAAAAAGCAAGAAAACTAATGTGTGGAGCTTTGGTCAAACTTGGTCAAAGATGAGATCTATTGCCAAAAGCATTTTATTTTGTCATTTAATGATTTAAGGTTAATGAATGACATTAGGAAGTTAGTTTAATGACGAAAGAATGAAAGAAAAACAATGGAAATAATTAGATGAGTTTTCGGCTAAGATTAGAGGTTTTAATGTGTTATGATCCAAAAATTTTATTTTGAAGTTTTATGATGTTTATGGCATGATTTTGATGCTAATGAAGTAAAGAAATGAAAAAGAATTTATTTGAAATTGGTATTGGTTGAAATATAGGCTAGATGCTTGATTTTGTAAAAAATTTGTTAATGAAATTTCATGGCTTAAATGTGTGTATTGAAATGTCATGGAAGTGAATTTAGATTGGTTTTTAAGTGTTAGAAATCAAATGGAATTGAATTGGAAAATTTTAATGTTAAATATGTTATGTTTAGCCTTAAAGACATTTTTGGTATAAAACTATGATTATGATGTAATGACCATGTAAATTTGATTAAGGATGGTCATTAAGCGTATTTGTGGTATTGGAATTATTAAATGAAGTGTTAGGTTATTATTTGAAGAAAAATTAGTATATGGAGTGTATATGGAAAGTAATGAAATTGACATGGATTATGGTGTATTTGATTGGAAAATGTGTTAAGTAGTTGAATGTATTCGAATTCGGTTTTCAAATTGGAAAACGAAACCAACTGAAAGATTTCAAAGTGGTGAAAAGAAACTAGCAAGTTGTGAGTGTATTTTAATTGTCTTATATGACCAAAATCTATGTAAAAGAATTGATGACATGTAAGTTGTTGTGTATGTGGCTTATATACTAGTAAGGGGGAAGGTGATGGAGCAAAGCAGAGTTGGTGGGATATTTTCTCTAGTGGTTAGAAACACATGTATCAGGGCAGTATTGGCACTAGTAGCCAATTAGGATATGCACTTGAGACAGATGAATGTGAAGACAACATTTCTTCATGGTAATATGGAGGAAGAAATCTATATGATACAATCAGATGGGTTTAGTTAACTTGGACAGGAACATTTAGTTTGCAGATTGAAGAAATCACTATATGGGTTGAAACAGTCTCCACGAAAATGATATAAGCAATTTGACTCGTACATGATCAAGCTTGGATACAGGCAATATGAGTATGATTGCTGTGTGTATGTCAAGAGCCTTGGTAGTAATTCGTTTATTTTTCAGCTATTATATGTGGATGATATGTTAAATACTATGAAGGATATTGATGATGTGACGGACTTAAAGGCTTTGTTAGGGAAAGAGTTTTATATGAAGGACTTAGATCAAGCTAAGAAGATTCTTGGAATGGAAATTTACAGGGATAGAGGCTTTAGAAAGCTGTGGTTGTCTCAACAGAGTTATGTTGAGAAGGTGTTAGACAGATTCAGGATGAACAGTTGCAAGCTTGTAAGTACTCCATTGGCGAATCACTTCAGATTGTCTCAAGAGCAGTGTCCTAAAACAAATGACAAGGTGGATGACATGTCGAGAGTTCCCTATGTAAATGTCGTAGGATGTTTGATGTATGCGATGGATTGCACACGACCAAATTTGGCACAGACTGTGGGTCAGGTCAGCAAGTTCATGGCAAAGCCTGGCAGATAGCATTGGGAAGCAGTCAAGTGGATTTTCAGGTATTTGAGAGGTATTGTTGGTTATGGCATTGTGTTTGGAAGTAAGCGCGGTGATCTGTTAGTTATGGGACATGTAGATTCAGACTATGCAGGTTACTTGGATAATAGAAGGTCTATTATGGGGTCGGTGTTTACTCTTGCAGGAGGGCCAATCTACTAGAAGTCTATAGTACAGTCTATATTGGCTTTATCAATAAACAAGGCAGAGTATATGGCATTAGCTGAGGGATCTAAAGAAGCCTTATGGCTTACTGGTTTGGTGAAGGAACTGGGTACTGAACAAGGTGGAGTTCAGGTATACTGTGATAGTCAACGTGCCATCGAATTAGCCAAGAACAAGGTTTATCATGCACGGACAAAGCATATAGATGTAAGATTTCATAAGATTAGGGAGTTGATAGTATCTCGTTAGATATTGCTGCAGAAGGTTCATACTTTGGAGAATGTTGCTGACATGTTGACGAAATTATTTATAGTTGATAAGTTTAAGCGTTACTTGAACTTGATCAATATTTCTAGATGCTATTTGGATTCAGTTATTGATTCTGAGCTTTGAACATCATATTTATATAATGAAGAAATTGTTGAATCTGTTTCATATTATGATTCTGTGGGTTTTAAATTATATTTTAATGCTGAATTTAAGATATTAAGTTTTTCTTTAAATTTGTTTTGGTTTCGTTTTGGACATTTGCATAATGGCCTTCTTCTTTACATAACCAACATCTACATTTTGTTTTATTTTGAGGGCAATATTTCTTTTTAGGTTTATATTGTAAACCTCGATTGTGTAATCTCACCAGAAAAATTATTATTAGAATGGTCTAATAAATTAGCCTTAGTAATCCAATTAGAAAAATCTTTTGAAGGATTAACCAATATTAGCACTTTATGGAATTTTATTACCTACAAAACGACTGATATTGTATTAAACTTTTTATTAGATAATGAAGTACGAATAAAAAATACTACTGAATTTCTAAATGCACTTGAATCAGTAAAAGCTTTTCAGGTAGTTACTATTGAAATTTATAAAGAATTTATTGGAAAAGATATAACTTCTTATAAACAAGAAATCGAAAATGAAGAAAGAAAAGATGCATTGTGGCATTTAGATAATATACGTATCTGTAATATCTGTTATTTAGAAGAACACATTTGTGAATTTAAAAAATATTATTATAAATTAACCCGTCTTAAACAGGAAATGTATATACAAATATTTATCCGAAAATTACCTATCCTATAAATCAAACCATTGAAGATATCTTGATACCATTTTTGAAATTTCTCTTTTGTTTCTAATTTAGTATTTATTAAATTTAATACTTTTGACATTTGACACTCTTTTGTTTCTAGTTTAGTATTTATTAAATTTAATATTTCATCAAGTTTTTCATTTATTGAATATAATAATTTAATTAATTTCAGATCATTTATTTCACTAATTTTGGTGATTTTGTACTTTTTTTTATTAACTGTTGAGTTATAGTTATTATGTCTTTTAATTGATTTCAATATTTGTTTATTTATCTAATAACTCAAATAAATGTTTGGTAATACTCATAAAGTATTTTTAAAATGTTCTTTTAATTCATTAAGTTGATTTTTAATTATTATTAATTCTTGACCAATTTTTTCTGGTTTTTCTTTTTCAGTTTGTGGGTCAGTAATTTTAAAAGATTTGTTTAATTCAATACCTGGTTCAGTAAATCTAATGGGTTTTTATAATCTTAAAGACTGTGATCTGATTAAAAAATTTTCTTTTGATTGTATATTTTCAGATAAAGATAATTGTGGAGTAGATGAGGTAGATTCATAAAATTGGATAGGATAATTTATTTCTGGTAATTTTCAAAGATTATTTCTTAAACTAATGCCTACTTTTGCTACATCATTAAATAATTGATCAATATATATTTTTTCTGTATTTTTAAATTCAATGCTATGATGAGAATTAGTTAAAGCATAACTAATTTGATAAGTGATAGAAAAAGGATATTAACCATTAGTCATTAAATTTTCTCTATAAAATTTATAAGCAACCGTAATTGTTTCGTTTAGATTTTGAGATTGTAAAGGAATCCCTAATTTTAAATGGGTGTTAAATTTTATTTTTCCATAGGTTAAATTACCATTCATTACGCCAATTATTTGATCATTTAAATTATTCATTCTTTCATCAATACTAGCCATTCGTATTGGTGAATCTATTCCTTCTTAAAAAGTAGATTTTAATAATATTTGAATAGTAGATAAATGTATAAATCTTATTTTATTGCTTTTATCTTGGGAAATTTTTGTAATTGTTTACAAATTTGTTCTTGATCAATTAAACTGATACGAATATGTCCATTACATTGATCTATTATAATAGGTGTTTCATGGATAATTTTTCAAAATAAATAATATTTTTTTGATTTATTATATTTTTATATCATGTCCTGCTTTTAGATTTAAGTTTGTTTTAGCTATTTGTTTTTGTTTCTCATTTGATAATAGAGTAGTGATACGAAAAGTTCTAGTAGATTCTATTAATTCTAAAGTATCTAAATCTAGCATATTTTCTGAACTTATTTCTGCCATTTTAATGAATATTTCTTTGATGTTCTGTTAATGTATTGTATAAATCACATAATTTTTGATTATATGAATTATAAAGATTAGTTGCGTTATCAAGTCGTTCTTTAATAGGTAATAATTCATTATTATTTATAAAAAATTGTAAATAATTATATCTATTTTCATAATAGTCTTTTTTTGTTTTTATATTGAGAAACTAGACTTTTAAAATATTCAATATCAGTGGATATTCGAGTACAAATAATACATTGATTAGCCATATATATAAGTTGGTTAGTCATATATATGAGTTTGACAATGATCTTGAAAATGAATATAAAGGTGTTTTAATTCTTTCTTCTCCTGATTATATAAGGTTATATGATTTTGAATAATGTGTTGAAATGTTTGAAGAGTATTTTCAGAGGTTTTAATGGATATAAGAAAATTATAAGTATGGATAAATGTTTCAATACATTTTTTACTAAGTCTTATTTTCTTTTCGGTATGGATGATTAATAAATAAATAGATGTACAAGTAACACAGACGGGCATAATTATTAAATGATATCAGGACTAAAAATTTTATCAAGAAGAAATTGCATAAGCATAGGTCGGGAACCATAAATTAATAGAGTATTAATGAAATGGATAAGATCACTTGTATTTAAATAAGTAAAACTAACAGATAAAAAGATAAAAATAGGTGTAAGATAATAATGAAGTAATATTTGAAGATAAATAATAAGTGATGAAAAAATTAAACAGTGTTTAACATACCTATAGTTCTTGGTTCCTCTGGAGCGCCAATCCGTAAGCTGAGCGAGAGAAAGAAATAGGAGTGAAAAATGTTTTTATTTCATATGAGAGCAAAAGACTCGGTCTTTACATTATATAGAGAGGTTTATAAGCTAAAGAAAACAAAAGAAAAAGACAAATAATGATAGACCGCATAAAGAGTGTCGGCTATAAAAAAGAAAAGATGCTAAAGTAAAGATTCTAAAGTACAATAATGAAAAAGAGAAAAGAGAAAAAAGAAAAGATGGTCGGCCATAAAAGTGGCCACTGTGTAATAGTACAATAATTAGAATGATTACATTGGATATTTTAGTAAAATAGTAGACACAGTGCTTTATTCTTCAATTATCACATCTTCAGAAGAGCTGTCATCCTTGATGGCGGATGGAGATGGACAATAGGGACATTTATGAGTTAGATGATACTGTAGTTACTTACAAATGGACTATTTCCAATCATCAGAGAGTTCCATAAAGACTCCAGTAATGGTTAAAAAAGATGCTTAATGAGTTGGAGCGATTATATTGTGATTGGGTTTTTGTAAGCAAAAGTCATTAAAAGATTGAGTCCTCGATAATTGAGCTTAATGAAAGATTCGGGATTAATTTTTAATCATTGTTGGTAGGCTCCTTCTAAGTTGTGGACGTTAAACTGGTTAATCAAATCCCAAGTGACTTTGTACTGAGGAGGTTCATCAATGGGTGGATATTGTCCATTACTAATGCTAATTTGGATAAATGCGATTTTGGTTAATAAGATGGTGGAATCCTTCAAATTTTCAGCTTTATGAAAAATGGTATAACTGCTGAATAATTTTATAAAGATTTCTCTTTCTTTAGCAAATCATTCCTTGTAATTTTTGACTACAGTAGTGATTCCAATAGGAAAATTGGTCAAGATGTTTAAATTTGTTAAATAAATGGTATCTATAAGTCCACTATGGAAGAAAAGGTCAGTAGTAAGTGGATCAACTTCAGGAAAAATGACAGCTTTGGGTCCATATTTTCCTCTATTTTGTGGGTACTATTGAAATCCTTTCTAGGCTTCAGTCCATTTATTTAAGGCTTAAAAGCAGTCGTAAAACATGTCTGGTGTTATTTTAACATTTCATCCTTCAAGGCTTTGGTAGGTATTGCATTGATTTTTTTCATGTTGATGGGTTTTCCTAAGGTTTAAATTTTTGATTCCTAGGTTTTTCCAAGACTTGTTTAAATTGAGGCTTGAGGGTAGGGTTCCTAAATTCAGTCAGGGCTTTTTTGCTTCAGATTTTGTAGAGAAATTGTTACGAAGAACAGAGGGCTTTCCAGTGATGTGTATTGCAGCCTTATGCCATTCGTCATAGGGGCCAGCCATAGGTCCATTGAAGATAACATAAGTTTTGTTTTCTTTGAAGTCTTCTTGCTTTTGGCCCAAAATGTCGGATTAAGTATTTGATGGACTAGGTTGTGTGATAGGAATAGAGATTTGAGTGATTTGTTGAAGAGTAATGGGTTGAATATTTGGAAGAGTTTGTTTTTCTAAGAGTTGGATAGTAAATCTAAGTTGGTTAATTTCTTTCGTAATGGTGCCTACATGCTATTGTAATTCTAACAACTCTGCTTCCTTTTTGTTTAGTGAATCCTTCAAACTTAAGATAACTGCTTCCATTCTCGAGTTAAAATATCTGTAAGATTATTAGCAGGCGAGGTAATATATTGAATATGAAAATTAAACTGAGCTAATTCTAATTGCCATCTAATTAATCTCCCTTGATTATAATTAGTTTTTATATTGTATTTGATAAATCCACATAAATACTTTGAATGTGTTTGAATTAGAAATTCAATAGGTAATAAATCCACTTTCCATTTTCGTAAAATTTTAATACATGCTAATATTTCCTTCTCATTAATAGTATAACTCCTTTCAATCGGATTAAAAGTCCTATTGATATATTTACATAATAGATATTTCCTTGATGTAGGTGGTGTTGCCATAAGGCAGCTAGCCCATGTATCCATGCTTGCATCAATTTGTATAAGTAGTTTATCTGTTTCAGAATAATTATATAACTCAAGTAAATTTTTACATAAAATTTTTAACGATTGAACAGTTTTGGTGTCTTCGTCGGTCCATGTCCATTGTTTCTTAGTACTACATTTTAGTTGTAAATTTTTTCGTTCTTTTGCTAAATCTTTTAAAAATTCTTGATCAGAAATATCATTTAATAATCCTAAATTTTTTTGTACTTCTTGTATATTTTTTAATTTATCCTAAATTTGTTGTATTTTTAAGTATATTTGGCTGTAATTTAAGAAATCCATTTGAAAATTCGATTCCTAAATATTCTATATTTTGTTGTGCTAATTTTATTTTCTTTTTACTAAGGATTAGTTCTTTTTGTTGACAACGAGCTAGAACATATTTTACTTTTTATAAATGATCGTGTTTATCTTTATTAGAAAAATAATAATATCATCAATATACGCTAATGTAAATTCCTCTAATCCTTCTAAATTATTATCCATAAATCTTTGGTAAATACTAGGGGCTTGTTTTAATCCAAAAGGTAATATATTCCATTGGTAGTGTTTTTGAGGTGGACAAGTAAAAGCTGTTAAAGGTTTGGTATTGTCATGTAGTCTTAATTACCAATATCTTGATTTTGCATCTAGTGTTGTAAACCAATAATGTCCTTTTAATCTATTGATAATATAATCTTTTCGAGGTAATTTATATGCATCTCCAATAGTTGCTTCATTTAATTTTTTATAATTGATTACCATTCGTCTTTTACCGCGTTTTTATTCTGAATGATTATTTACATAAAAGTTTGGGGCCGAATGTTTACTAGCGCTGGGAGAAATTGAGTGTTTTGTAAAAGTTCAGAGCATTCATTAAGAAATTCTTGTACTTCTTGTTGAGTATATGGTATATTATTTTTAATGTTAACTTCTTTGGTAGGGTCTTTTAATTTGATTTCAATTAACTGATTATTTGTATTTTTGATTGGATCTAGTGGATTTTCACTACAAACGTTGTCGATTAGTGTTTCTATTTTTGTTTGTAATGTTATATTGTTAAGAATATCAAATTGTATGTAGTTTAGTTTTTCAGTTACGAGCTGTAATGTTTTGTAATTTGTAGTATGATAAATAGGAATTTTAAGAATGATAGATTTTTGATTAATAAATTTTATAAATGGTGTTTTTAGTGTTATATAATGTATATATTGACAAAATGGATTATATAATTTTAGAAAATTATTTCCTAACATTAAGGGTAACCTTGATTCTTGTTAGTAAATTGATGGTACGGTAAATGTATAATTTTCAATAAGAATATTATTATAATAACTAACATACCATATTACTTTTATACTTCCATTTGCTATTTTTATTTGTAATGGTTTATTTAATCGTTTCCAATTATTTAATAATGTTTTAGAAGTTATGTAAATAGTAGCTCCAGTGTCTATAGTCAACTTGTCTACCTTAAAAACACTACCAATAGAAAGTTTTACCTTTTGGATTAAAACAAGCCCCTGATATTTATCAAAGATTTATGGATAATAATTTAGAAGGATTAGATGAATTTACATTAGCATATATTGATGATATTATTATTTTTTCTAATAAAGATAAACAAAATCATCTATAAAAAGTAAAATATGCTCTAGCTCGTTTTCAACACAATAAATGGTATCTATAAGTCCACTCTAGAAGAAAAGGTAAGTAGTAAATGGATCAGCTTTAGGAAAAATGGTATTTTTGGGTCCATATTTTCCTATATTTTGTGGGTAATATTGAAACAGTTTCTGGGCTTTGGTCCATTTATTTAAGGCTTGAAAGCATTAACTTCTTTGGTAAAGTCTTTCAATTTGATTTCAATTAATTGCTTATTTACATTTTTAATTGGATCTAGTGGATTTTCAGTACAAACGTTGTCAATTAGTGTTTCTATTTCTGTTTGTAATGTTATATTGTTAAGAATATCAAATTGTATATGGTTTAGTTTTCCAGTTACAAGCTGTAATGTTTTGTAATAAGTGGTATGATAAATAGGGATTTTAATAATGATAGATTTTTGATTAATAGATTTTATAAATGGTTTGAGTTGATAAAGTTTGATAGAACTGGAAACTTCGAGTTATGACAACCACGGGTGAAGGATTTCTTGGCACAGCAAGGGATTTTGAAGGTGTTGCATGGCAAAAAACCAAAGTCTATGGACGATTTGGATTGGGAAGAACTATAGGTGAGAGCAACAGGCACTATTTGTTTGTGTTTGGCAGATGAGGTTATGTATCATGTGATGAACGTATCATCTCCGTTAGAGGTTTAATAGAAACTAGAATGTCGTTACATGGGTAAATCGCTCACTAACAAGTTGTATTTGAAGTAGAAGCTGTATGCGCTAAAATGTGGGAAGGAACAGACTTTGTACCACATATCAACATGTTCAATCAAGTAGTTTTGAATCTACTAAGGCTATTTGTTGGCACAGCAAGGGATTTTGAAGGTGTTACGTGGCAAAAAACCAAAGTCCATAGACGATTTGGAATGGGAAGAACTATAGGCAAGAGCAACAGGTACTATTTGTTTATGTTTGGCAGATGAGGTTATGTAACATGTGATGAACGTATCCTCTCCGTTAGAGGTTTGGTAGAAACTGGAATCTCGTTACATGGGTAAATCGCTCACTAACAAGCTGTATCTGAAGTAGAAGCTGTATGGGCTAAAGATGTAGGAAGGAGCAGACCTTGTACAACATATCAACATCTTCAATCAAGTAGTTTCGGATTTACTAAGGCTATTTGTTGGCACAGTAAGGGATTTTAAAGGTGCTGCGTGGTAGAAAACCAAAGTCTATGGATGATTTGGAATGGGCAGAACTATAGTCGAGAGCAACAGGTACTATTTGTTTGTGTTTGGCAAATGAGGTTATGTATTATGTGATGAACATATCATCTCTGTTAGAGGTTTGGTAGAAACTGGAATGTCGTTACATGGCTAAATAGCTCACTAACTAGCTGTATCTGAAGTAGATGCTGTATGGGCTAGAGATGTAGGAAGGAGTAGACCTTGTACAACATATCAACATCTTCAATCAAGTAGTTTCAGATCTGCTAAGGTTATTTGTTAGCACAGCAAGGGATTTTGAAGGTACTGTGCGGCAGAAAACCAAAGTCCATGGACAATTTGGAATGGGAAGAACTATAGGCGAGAACACCAGGTACTATTTATTTATGTTTGGCAGATGATGTTATGTATCATGTGATGAACGTATCATCTCCGTTAGAGGTTTGGTAGAAACTGGAGTGTCATTACTTGGCTAAATCGCTTACTAACAAGCTGTATCTGAAGCAGAAGTTGTATGGGTTAAAGATTTAGGAAGGAGCAGACCTTGTACAACATATCAACATCTTCAATCAAGTAGTTTCGGATCTGTTAAGGCCAGAGGTAAAGATTGAAGATGAAGACCAAGCCATGATACTGCTATGTTCGTTGCCTCCCTCATATGAACATATGGTGACTACACTCACATACGAGAAGGAAGCAATTTGCGTTAAGGAGATCACTATTGTGTTGTTGGCGCATAATCAACAAAAACATAATAATGGTGAGGGTTCTCAAAGTGAAGGATTGTATATGAAGGGTAATTAGAGTCACTGGAGGAAGGAGAACAAAAATGGCTCAAAAAAATGACATTTAAGGTCTAAGTTCAGAGGAAAGAAACGCTTGTGGTGTCACTCATACAAGCAAATATGTCATTTTAAGAGAGACTGTCCAAATAAGGATTAGCAGAATTACGAGAAAAAGTGAAAAGACAAAGATGCTAAAAATTCTACTAATGTAGTACAGAGAGATGACTTGGAATGCAGCGAAAGAGACATGCTCTTAGTATCGTCAAGTCAGTTCACGGATTAGTGGATTCTCGATACGAGATGTTTGAATCAAATAATGCCCAACAGAGACTAGTTTGAATCATATAGGTTGAGAAATTTTGGTTTTATTCACTTAGGAGATGACAAGGTGTGAGTAGTTTTTGGAGTTAGACAAATCAAATTCAAGATGTATGATGGAGTCGTGAGGACGTTGTGTGATGTTAGACATGTGCCAGAATTGTGGAGTTAACATTATGGAGTCAGAGGATAACACTACATTATAGCACATGAGGTTGGGTCATCTTAGCAAGCCTGGGATGACAGAATTGCATAACCGAGGTTTATTGCAGGGAACCCACTAAAGAAGTATCATTGAGTGGATCTTGCTATTTTGTCATGTTTATTGATGATTTTTCTAGGACAGACTATATGTACTTCATAGAAAAGAAGTTAGAAGTCTTTTCTAAGTTCAAAAGGCGGAAAGCTAAGGTAGAGAATCAAACAGGAAGAAAAATCAAGTACTTGAGGTCAGACAATGGTATGGAGTACACAGATTCACAATTTCAGATGTTTTGTGAGGAAGATGGCATTCAAAGGCACTTTATAGTGAGAAAGACACCACAGTAAATTGAAGTTTCTAAAAGGATGAATAGATCCATCATGGAAAGAACTAGGTGTATGAGGCTGAATGCGGGACTTCCCAAAGGCTTTTGGGTAAAGGTTGTGAGTATGGCGTGTTTTCTCATCAATAGATCAATACACATTTCATTGGAAGGGAAGACTGTAGAAGAGGTATGGACAGGAAACATTGTTGATTATTCTAGTTTGATAATTTTTGGTTGTCCTACATATGTACATGTTCCCAGTGATGAGAGATCAAAACTTAACCCGAAGTCAAGAAAATGTGTTTTCTTGGGTCATGTAAAAAGAATAAAAGGGTACAAGTTCTGGGATCTAGAGTGCAGAAAGGTGGTGATTAGCAGAGATGTTGTGTTTGATGAGAAGTCCATGGTATAAAAGACTCATCACAAAGTTGGTCTAGAAACAGGAGAAAGCAGTACTAGTTTAAGGCTAGTGAAGGTAGAGTTAGAAGAGAACATATCAGATGGTGATATGGTAAAGAGTTCTAGTACGAGGGCTGATGGTTCCAGTACACCTACAGGATAGTAGCAGACTATAGCCAGTGGTCGACCAAAATGCAACATCAGACCACTTGTGAGGCATGGATTTGAAGATTTGGTTTCATACGCATTCACCTTTAGCAGTGGAGACTTAGTTTCTTTTCGGGAGGTTGTGAGCAGTCAACAGAAAAGTGGTTGGATGGGTGCTATGGCAGAGGAAATGGAGTCACTCCATAAAAACCAAAATTAGGAGTTGGTTGAGCTTCATGAAGGGAAGAGAGCTATATGGTGTAAGTGGGGGTACAAGAAAAATGCCTCCAGTATCAGGAAAAGAGGGGGAGAGATGCAAGGCTCGGTTGGTAGCAAAGGAGTACTCACAGTTGAAAGGGATAGATTATAACGAGATATTTCCTCCAGCGCTTAGACACATATCTATTAGGGCAGTATTGACATTAATAGCCAATTAGGATATGCCCTTAGAACAGATGGATGTGAAGACAACGTTTCTTCAAGGTAATCTGGAGGAAGAAATCAACATGGTACAACTAGATAGGTTTAGTCAACCTGGACAGAAGCACTTAGTTTGTAGATTGAAGAAATCACTATATGGGTTGAAACAGCCTCCATGACAATGGTATAAGCGATTTGATGCATACATTATCAAGCTTGGATGTGATTATGATTGTTGTGTGTATGTCAAGAGCCTTGGTAGTAATTCGTTTATTTTTTGCTACTGTATATGGATGATACGTTAATTTCTGTGAAGGATATTCATAATGTGATGGACTTAAAGGCTTTATTGGGGCAAGAGTTTGATATGAAGGACTTAGGTTCGGCTAAGAAGATTCTTAGAATGGAGATTTATATGGATAGAGGCTCCAGAACGTTATGGGTTTCTCATTGTAGTTATGTTGAGAAGGTTTTGGACATATTCAAGATGAATAGTTGTAAGCCTTTGAGTACTCCATTGACGAATCACTTTAGATTGTCTCAAGAGCAGTGTCCCAAAATAGATGATGAGGTGGATGCAATGTTGAGAGATCCTTATGTAAGTGTCATAGGATGCTTGATGTGTGCAAACTGGTTTGCACACGACCAAATTTAGCGCAGGCTGTGAGTCAGGTTAGCAAGCTCATGGTGAAGCCTGGCAGATAGCATTGAGAAGCAGTCAAGTGGATTTTTAGGTATTTGAGACGTACCGTTGATTATGGCATTATTTTTGTAAGTGAGCGTGGTGATCTGTCAGTTGTGGGATATGCAAATTCAAACTATGCAGGTGACTTATATAATAGAAGGTCTACTACAGGGTATGTGTTTACTCTTGTAGGAGGGTCAATCTACTGGAAGTCTACAGTATATGGTATATGTTTACTCTTGCAGGAGAGCCTATCTGTTGGAAGTCTACAGTATAGTTTATTGTGGCTTTATCAATAACCAAGGCAGAGTGTATGGCATTAGCTGAGGGAGCTAAATAAGCCATATGGCTCACTGGTTTGGTGAAGGTACTGGGGACTGAACGAGGTGGAATTTAGGTATACTGTGATAGTCAAAGTGCCATCCATTTTGCCAAGAACCAGGTTTATCATGCACGGACAAAGCATATAGATGTAAGGTTTCATAAGATTAGGGAGCTGATAGTATCTGGTCAGATATTGCTACAGAAGGTTCATACTTCAAAGAATGCTGCTGATATATTGACGAAACCGGTTATAGTTGATAAGTTTAAGCATTGCTTGAACTTGATCGACATTTTTAGATGCTAAGCATGATTGGAGTCCCCAACCTATCTAGTGTGAGAGAAGACTCAGAGGTGTATTCATTTTAAAGGGAGGCATATATTTGCAAAGGTGGAGATTGTTGTGTATGTGGTTTATATACTAGTAAGGGTGCAGGTGCTGGAGCGGTACAGTATTGATGGTTTTAGGAGCCATCCATACGATGTCCTACAGATATCCGTATGGATGATCTGGCAACGTGGGTTTTAAATTGTGTCCTGTTGTAACTGTACAGTAGTTTTAGGTTTTATACAAAACCTAATGTACCCTATTTGCATAAGTTTAATAATACGAAAAGCTGCTTCACTCTTGGGGATGTAGGAAACACACGATTTCTGAACTTTGTTAAATTCTGTGTTCTTCATCTTTCTTTAAAATCTCTTTTATTGTTTATTTCTCAATAGCTATTAGCAGAGTGTGCGGTTGAGATGGTAATGTATCCTGTTGGAAAGTTTGACATGAAGAAGTTTGATGGAATTGGAAACTTTGAGTTATAACAACAACAGATGAAGGATTTGTTAGCACAGCAAGGGATTTTGAAGAGGCTTCTTGACAGAGAACCAGAGTCTATGGACCATTTGGATTGGAAAGAACTATACGTGAGAGCGATAAGTACTATTCATTTATTTAGAGGTTTGGTAGAAACTGAAATCTTATCATATGGCGAAATCACTCACTAACAAGTTATATCTGAAGCGGAAGCTGTATGGGCTAATGATATAAGAAGGAGCAGACCTTATACAATATATCAATTTCTTCAATCAAATAGTTTCGGATCTGCTAAGGCTAGAGGTAAAGATTGAGGTTGAAGACCAAGCCATGATATTGCTATGTTCGTTGCCTCACTCATATGCACATATGGTGACTACACTTACATACGAGAAGGAAACAATTTACATTGAGGAGAACATTACTGTGTTGTTGGCTCACAATCAACGGAAACAAAACAGTGGTGAGAGTTCTCAAAGCGAAGGATTGTATGTGAAGGGTAATTAGGATCACAGGAGGAAGGAGAATAAAGATGGCTCAGGAAAATGACATTCAAGGTCTAAGTCTAGAGGAAAGAAAGGCTTGCAGTGCTACTCATGCAAGCAGATAGGCCATTTTAAAAGAGATTGTCCAAATTAGGAGCAGCAGAATGATGAGAAAAAAGGAAAGGGCAAAGATGCCAAAACGTTTGCTAACGTAGTGTAAAGTGATGACTCAGAATGCAGAGATGGAGACATACACCCAGTATCATCAAGTTAGTTCACGGATTAGTGGATTCTGGAGACGAGATGTTCGTATCATATAATGCCCAACAGAGACTGATTTGAATCATAAAGATCGAGAAATTTTGGTTTTGTTCATTTGGGAGATGACAAGCATGTGCAGTTGTTGGAGTTGAGCAAATCAAAATCAAGATGTATGATGAAGCCGTGAGGACGTTGTGTGATGTTAGACATGTGCCATAATTGAAGAAGAACTTGATTTCCTTGGGGACATTGCACGTAAATGGTTTGGAGTACAAATCTGGGATTGGCAGAAGCATCACAGTTATTAAGGATGCATTGACTGTGATGAAGGGGATGAAGACTTTTGGAAACATTTACAAGCTGATAGGAAACATAGTTGTAGGTGGAGCTAACGTTGTGGAGTTAGAAGACAACACTACATTATGGCACATAAGGTTGGGTCATCTTAGCTAGCATGGGATGATAGAATTACATAACCAGGGTTTATTGCAGGGAGTCAATAGCTAAAAGTTAGACTTCTGAAAGTTCTGCGTGCTTGGAAAGAAGTTTAAAGTGAGTTTTAAAACTGATAAGCACAAGACATAAGGTATATTAGATTATATACATTCTGATGTATGGGTATCATTAGATGGATCTCACTATTTTGTCACGTTTATTGAAGATTTTTCTGAGACAGACTGGGTGTACTTCATAAAATAGAAGTTAGAATTCTTTGCCAAGTTCAAAAGGTGGAAAGTTGAGGTAGAGTATTAGACATGAAGAAAAATCAAATTCTTAAGGTCAGACAATGATACAGAGTACACAGATTCGCAGTTTTAGAAGTTTTGTGAGGAATATGGCATTCAGAGGCACTTTACAATGAGAAAGACACCATAGCAAATTAGAGTTTTGGAAAGGATGAATAGATCCATCATGGAAAGAGCTAAGTGTTTGAGGCTGAATATGGGGCTTCCCAAAGGCTTCTGGGCTAAGGCTGCGAGTATGGCGTGTTTTCTCATCAATAGATTAGCACGCATTTCATTAGAAGGGAAAACTATAGAAGAGGTATGGACAAGAAACGTTATTGATTATTCTCATTTGACAATTTTCAATTATCTTGCAAATGTGCATATTCCCAGTGATGAGAGATCGAAACTTGACCTAAAGTCAAGAAATTGTATTTTCTTAGGTCATGTAAAAGGAATAAAATGGTACAACTTCTGGGATCCAGAGTTTAGAAAGCTTGTGATTAGCAAAGATGCTGTGTTTAGTGAGAAGTCCATGGTACAAAAGACTCATGAAGAAGTTGGTCCAGAAACAAGAGAAAGCAACACTAGTTCAAAGCTAGTGAAGGTGGAGTTAGAACGAAACATATTAGATGGTGATATGGTAGAGAGTTATAGTACGAGGGCTGATGGTTCTAGTACACCTAAAGGACAGCAGTAGACTATAGCCAGTGGTCAACCCAAATGTACCATCAAACCCCCTGTGAGGTATGGCTTTGAAGATTTGTTTTCATATGCATTCACCATTAGTAGGAGGGACCCAGTTTCTTTTCAAGAGGTTATAAACAGTCAAGAGAAAAGTGGTTGGAGGGGTGCTATGGTGGAGGAGATGGAGTCACTCCATAAGAACTAAACTTGGGAGTTGGTTAAGCTTCCTAAAGGGAAGAGGGCTATAGGGTGTAAGTTGGTGTACAAGAAGAAGCTCGCAACATTGAAAAAAGAGGGGGAGAGATTCAAGGCTCGGTTGTTAGCAAAGGGGTACTCGCAATTAAAAGGGAAAGATTATGACGAGATATTTTCTCCAATAGTTAGACACACATCTATCAAGGCAATATTGGCACTAGTAGCCAATTGGGATATGCACTTATAATAGATGGATGTAAAGACAACTTTTTTTCACTGTAATCTAGGGGAAGAAATCTACATGGTACAAATGTGCTTGAAGATATGTTTGCTCAACTTATGAGCAAGATGGATCAAAGTGCATATCCTAATCGGCTTGAAGACATGTTAGCTTAACTTGTGAGCAAGATGGATCAAAGTGCTCAAGCTAGCTCTCAAGCCTTGAACAGAATGGAGCAGAACATCCAGTCCAACCAAGCTGCCATCAGAAATCTAGAGGTGGAAATAAGTCAAGTGGCAAAAAAGTTAAGTGAAAGAGGTAAGGGAAAGCTACCTAACAATACTCAAATGAATCCAAAACAGGATTGTGTGGCAGTTCATTTGAGGAGTGGTAAGGTGGTAGAAGGTGTTGTTCCTGAGGAGATGGAAGCTAAGATAAATGAAACCAAGATGCTGAAATTGTGAATTTGGATGAAGAAAAAGAACCAAAAGAACTAAACTAAAGAAGGAGTCTTTACCAATTTCAGAATTTTTCTTTATGCCACCCATACCATACCCTTAAAGGGTAAAGAAAAAGCATGGTAATTCCAAATTTCAGAAATTTTTTGACCTTTTTAAGAAGATCCAAATCAACATCCCTTTTGTTGAAGCACTTGTTGAGATGCCTGCTTACACCAAGTTCTTGAAGGAAATCATCTTTAACAAAAAGAAGCTGGACAATTTTGTAACGGTAGCCTTAACTGAGGAGTGTAGTTCCATTTTACAAAATAAACTACCCCCTAAGTTAAAGGATCCATAAAGTTTCACTATTACTTGTCACTTTGGAGATTCTAATGTTTTTCAGTGCTTATGTGACCTAGGTGCAAGTATTAATCTTATTCCTTTGTTCCTCTATAAAAGGCTTGGGATTGGTGAACTCAAACCAACTATAATTTCATTGCAACTTGCTAATAGGTCAACTTGATACCCTAATGGTATAGTTGAGTACTTACTATAAAAGTTGGTAAGCTTATAATTCTAGCTAACTTTGTTATGCTTAAGATAGATTTCGATTGTAGCATCCCGGTTCCGTAGAACGGGTCGGACCAGAGAAACGGGTCTAAGTGAGGTAAATAAGAGAAATTAGGAAAACACATCTCATGCTCATGCATTTGTGAACAGTGATATGTGCACACGAA